>ML780175.1:762515-782047 GCA_009831015.1 Picea engelmannii | reverse complement strand
TTCCACCCAAGAATATATGAGAGATAATAAAACTTTACATTAAATCATCACCATCAACCAATCATCACATAGAACCTGATAATGCTTCCTGAGACTTCTTCAATTTCTGCAATTATTCAATTCTTGGAGTACTCTGATCCTATTGATAACATTACTCAATGTATTCTTTGAAACTCCTCCAAGTTTCACTCCTTGAATCCTCCTCAAAAGAAGTTATAGAAAGAATGGTAGACTTTATTCAATTCTGGTCTATTCAGGAGAGTGAACTTGCACAGAATGCCCCACGCTCAATATTTAACATCGGATTCTGAAACTCACACAAAAGAAACAAAAGTCCATACTCTTTCCAATGAAATTTGTCCCACATCATTTGGATTCTCGATGAAGAAGTTATGACTATTTTACTCGGAACACTTGTTTATTGACTAGCTTCAGGACTGGTCACAAACCCTATCTTCCACAGACTGTATCTCCATAATTATAGTGAATCAAGAGCTGAAATTTTTACCATAGGTAACTTGATATGTCTTATCAATACCATAGCAATTTAACCATATGAATATTTCTAGAAACAAATTTATAACAAAAATGGTAAGATGACCTGAAAATAACATACCTTAGAACACATCACCAAAAGACTTCATCCTCCCTTGAAATACGACCTTCTTTACTTCTGATTTCCTCTGAAATTCAACGTGTATCAAATGAATGTATAATGATGTGTATTTATACCATTTATGTCACTTCCTTTTAAAATTAGGGCCGACCTGACACTTTCTTATTTTGTAATTCTTTTCTTTAATTATCTTCGGGGCCTACATGTACTTCCTTCTTCAATTCACTTTGTCATCTTCAAAAATTCATTTCTCCTCAACCATGAGGATCCACGTGACGTGCCACATGGGTTTTGTATATGCATGTGCATTTTCCTTCATGTCCAAATACCTTCATCAATATTGTGGTCCAAAACCCATGACTAGGGTTGACATCAATGACAACAACCAATCTTCCAACACAATCACATTTTCAGGTCCTGACAAGGGAGCCATTTGTTGGAATAGGGGTAGACCTAGGTTTCAACTCTTAACATCACACCAAGAAAACCCTGACTACCAGCCCTTTCGACAACACCTGTGAAGCAGGCGAGGTCTCACCTAAGGTAGAAGCAGGCGGGGTTACATGACGCAGATGTTTGTAACCAAGCTGGGACACATATATGTGATAAGAGTACTTTGCAGAATAGTCTATTAACATGTAGGAAATAACATGCATTAGTTTCTTAACTTAACTAACATCGCAAGATATAATCAAAGATAGATCGATTCCATAACAATGAGTGATTATATATACTGAGCACTTATCACTTAAGATTGTAAGTTAAATCTAGCATTCATTTACTCTTAACACAAGTAAATCACTTAAGAAACTCAAGATTTATCTATTACAAAACATATTCAAAGCACTAAGCAAATTCATAACAAAAATAACATAGCACAAAGCAAACCATGAGACACCAGATATATGTGTTTCACCCCAGGGTGGGGCTACGTCCACAAACTGCTTCACCTCTTCATTATCTATCAAGATCTTACATTCAGTCACTCCTATGCACTAAGACACAGGGTCGGGGTTCGCATAAGACTGGATATCTACGCACTAAGCACTAGATCCTCCTTCCAAAACTAAGTCAATAAACAGAGCCAACTTTCTATCGAGCATAAAGACTTAATGCACATACATCCCTATGCACAAAGAAACTCGAACTACTTGCACTTAGCTACTTCTACAATACATTATTCTTTATTTATACTTTTACAAACCCTTACAATAAGGCCTAAACATGGGAAAGCCCCATGGGTCGACATCCATTACAAAACCCATTACAAAACCATAGAGGACCCTTTATTGGGTCCACTTATCCCTCAATATTGGTGAGATCCGCGATCTCAGCTTCGCCTGGGTGCTCCTTCTTCGACCAACGTGTTGAAGTCCAAAAGTGGGACAAATCTGACCAAGGTTTACTCAAAACTTGGTCGAGGGCCAAAAAAATATAATAATTGTAATTTTAGTAACAATTATATTATAGCGTTGTCTTGTAATCTTTGAATACTAAAAATTAATACAATAACATTATTATTATTAATGAATAATTATATCATAACATTATTATTACAATATATGAAAAAGACATAATTATTCAAATCACAATCATTTCACTCATCATGTTTATTTATTGTTGTTTGTAAACATGTTTAATCAACCTATTGTATCTTGCTGGACAACAAACAATTCACCTTGAAGAAGAGTTAAACACTATATGGAATTAATGGTTATAAGTTTTTGTAATCACAGTCCAAATTATATAAACGATTTCATAAAATTAAAGTTAAACATTATATGATAACTCTATTTTTTTTTAAATATAAACTGAGAGATTTTGTATTAAGTAAAATTACGTCTAAACACATAGAAAATGTACAAAAGTAACAAAATTTCAAATATAAATCCCAGAGGGGGTTCAATCAATTTCAAAAAAATGTCTGAGAAGAGTTTAACAATTCTAAAAGAGTGGCTTTCTACAAAAAAAATGACAATATAGATCCTAACAAAACCCCCCAAACTAAGAAGCAGAAGAAATACATCCAACTTTGATAGGAATTATAGGACCCTTCATACCAGGGGCACCGTATGAAGACACCAAGATAGGGAAATTGAAATCCAAGAGAGGAGGAGGAACTTCCAAGGGAGAAGCCTCATCCAAGTGCATTGAGACCATCCTAGGTGACTGAGTTGGACCAAAGCACACCAATAAACCCTTTTGATGGTTCTTGAGAGAATAACACTTGTCTTGAAGTTGTTGTAGTGCTTGACGTTGTACTATGATTTCCAAAATTGTCAACACCTAAGAAGAAAGATTGCGAAGGTGAATTTGCAATGTTTGGTCCATGATTCAAAGTTCTTCTACATCTGTTTCTAACTGGACGATTTTTTTTTTTGTGGCCTATTCCCCTCCTCGCCATTGGGATAGACCATGCCAAGGAATTTTGGGCACACTAAATAGGAGAAAGAAAGAGGATCACAACAAGGTGAGGTGAAAGAAACGTGAGGAAAAATGATCCTCGGATGATAGAATCAAATCCATAAGAGACAATCCAAACACATGTGATTGATGGCATAATGACACAAATCACAATGCAGAGCACCCACTCATGAACATGATTGTTGATAAAACTGAGGAATATCATGGTAGATGGATATATCCCACACACACCTAGTATTGAGCGTGGGAGGAGAATGAAATCTACAACCGAACGAGAAGGTGCTAGGGGACTTAAAATAAGGCACTATGTCAGCATGTGGTAGAAAGCATGGCTTGAAATCAGTTGGAGGGTCCCTAAAATGACCATTAAGTAGGGGGAGGCCATCAAGGGATGGGATTATAACAAGGATGCCCATTAATACAAATGATCCATGTTTTATCCTTAGTATCTAGGTTGGATTGGTTGTAAAAAAATAATTTTTCATACAAAAGATGTGAAAACAATCAACTAATGAGATCCTCCACATCTCCTTTTGTATTATGTGGAATGTGGAACAATTCATGCATCATGGGAAATGACCCTAAGAGGAGGTGTCCAATAGTGTTTTTTGAATCACCAAGAATGATAATCCTATGAATATGGAAAGTGATTTCCAACACAATACCTTGGAGTAAATCATAGGTCTCATTTGGTTATTGGTGGCATGTCCTAGGATCCAAGAGTAGGTGAGTTCAATAGTTCCTCTAGGGCCAAAGAGAACCCCTCCTACTCCTGCCACCCCGAAAACTCTAAATTTAAATGAGTGATACATCTCAAATTTAATTTTAAAACAAAGAAATAATTAGCGTACTCATAACACATTTTATAAATCAAATAACAACAACATCAACATCATATGAAAAAACATAATATACATGCACACTATACTATTTATATCATATCAATGTGATTGAAAGTGCACTGGTGTGGTTGTTACGTAAAAATGCACCGAAAAACAATTTAATTAACGGAAGAAAAAATGGAGGTCACTCTTTGGTGCCTCTCATAATTTAGCGCATGGGATAAATTCTCTTCCACTCCCTTAACGTTCTGACTAACATCTCCTCTTCCATGAGCCACTCAACTTTCTACAAGATATCGTATTTGTCATTCTTGTAGCCATAATAATCATTGTCAATTCATTTGTAAATCCCATACCTATACCTAATCTTCTTCGCCCCTAGGGGAGGAGCTTATTGAATAGCTCTTTGATTTCGAGGAGTAATTTTTCAGCTCTGAAGTATCTATAATCGTGGCCCTTGCCAGTGGCACCATTCACATAAACTTCGTTCCCTTCCAAGTTCATCATCTTGGCCCCTACTTTATCAAAATTAGGACTTCCAAGATCTTTGATTTGAGCTTCCTAGTGCCCCTTTTGCATCATTAACAATAAATTAACCCTAGGGTATGTCTTAATTATAATACTATGTCAACTTCAAGAATGCCATAAGGCCCATATTGTATATTTAATAGAAGTTAAGAAGAACATTTGAAAATAAAATAATGATCCATAAGCTTCACCAATGTTCTTGATAACTGAATGTTAAGCATTTCCTTAGCCCTAACTTGCTCCTCCATGAGATCCTCACTTGTGAATTTACTAACAAGATCCTATTTCTTCTTCTCTACAATCATGGGCTCAATCTCTTTCTCATCCATAAGGGGCACATAAGCAATAAACTCTCACTATCTCTAGTACTTGTTTCCCTTGTCCCGCTCTCCCATTTCTTCCACCACATCCTCCTCTTCTTCAAATAGGACCAATTTGATAGTAGCGACCTCCCCAATCTTGATTGCTAACCCAACCTCCCTCTTGAAAAACATGATCCTCTACCACTCCCTCAATGATTTGTCTTGTATCTCATCCTACGTGGGACGCTATAATTTCTCCAAGATAATATCCTTGTCATCCCTATAGCCATAATAATTGGATTCAATTTTCTTGTAAATATCATACCTCAACCTCCTGTTCTTCACATTGGGGGGCTTATCGAATATATCTTTGATGTCAAGGAGGAATTTCACAGTCCCACTTGTACAATTGGTTGCTAGAATATGACATGTTACGATAATATAACAATCAATTGTACAAATGGGGTTGCGAAATTCCTCCCCAGCGTCAAAGAGATATTTGATAATCCCCCCTGAGATGAAAAAGAGGAGGTTTAGGTATGATATTTACAAGAAAATTGATGCCATTTGTTATGGATACATGGATGACGGGGATGCTATCTTGGATAAAGTCGAGCGACCTGCATAGGAGGATATGTAAGCCAAAACACTAAAGGAATGGTGAAGGATTTAGTTTATCAAGAGGGAGGATAGGTTGATGTTCAAGAGTAGGGAGGTCACTACTGTTAAGATGATCCTGATCAAGGAAGAGGAGGATGTGGTAGAAGAAATCAGAGAGAGGGGCAAGGGAAACCAACAACAGAGAGAGAGAGAGAGTTTGTTTCCCATGTGCCTCTTCCATATGCGAAAGAGATAGAGCATATACTTGTGGAGAAGAAGAAATATGGGATTCTTAGTAAATACATGAGTGAGGATATCATGGAGGAGTAGGTCGAGGCCAACAGAATGCTTAATATTCAATGATAATGTATGTTGGTGAAGCTGATGGATCATCAATTTTCTTTTCAAATGTGCTTCTTAAATTCTATTAAATATATAATATGGGCCTTAGGTCATTATTGAGGTTGATAGAGTATTATAATTAAGACATCCACCAGGGTTCCTTTCTTGTTGATTATGAAAAAGGGGGACTGGGAAGCTCAAATCGTAGAGCTTGGCGGTCCTAATTATTCCAAAGTAGGGGCCAAGATGAAGAACTTAGAAGAGAATGAAGTTGATGTTCCTGGTGCCACCATTCAGGCCCCCTATTACAAATACTTTAGGGATTCAAAATTATTCCTCGGCCTCAAAGAACTATTTGATAAGTCCCTCTAAGGCAAAGAAGAGGAGGTCTAGGTATGATATTTACAAGCTAATTGACGCCATTTTATATTATGGTTAAATGAATGATGAGGACAATATCTTAGAGAAAGTCAAACAACCCACAAAGGAGGAGATGTAAGCTCAAGCGCTAAGGCAGTGGTAGAGGATCAATTTCGCGTGCTAAATTATGATAGGCACCAAAGAGTGACCCATGTTTTTTCCTCCACAAAGAAAAAACTCTACAAAATTTAATTGTAGAGGTTTGCATATGTAGTTTGTGAATTATATGTTTTTCTTCCGACTGCTACTGCTCCTAGTTCTGCACTCGTCATTGTCTTTGATTCACATACAACTATTTTTAGGCACATATCTATAGATAAAACAAATTGAAATTATAAAACACACACATATATAACTATTTGGTATTTATCAAAAAATATAAATAATTTCTATTTGCCAAAAAATTTGGAAAATTAATCGGCGTGTCTCTAATAGATAATACACACTATTCTTGGTGCTCTATATCAGAAACCAACCATCGATAATCACTGCAGTTGGTATAACGCATCCGTACTCCATGGTTATTCGAGCACTAATATGTATTTTATCAGTGCATTGTGTTCTATAATGCACCGGTAATGGGGTGTCCCACAGGATGCACCACTATTCCATTTTACCTATCTTATGTGTGACGTGGTGCAGTTGGTTCTATATAACACACTAGGGCTCCATGTTTCTTGGACCACTAGTGTGTATTTTAGTGATGCGTTTAGTTTTATGATGCACTGGAAATGGTGCATCGTTCCAAATGCATCATTAGGATAAAGGTTAAGTATGTGAGGTGGTGCATGATGTGCATGAAACTAGTGCATTTTTTAGATTTATATGCACCACTCCCCATATTGTTTATGTGGGTTTCGAGGCAGTGAGGTATATATAACACACTACTGCTCCATGTTTCATGGAGCACCAACGTTTTTAGCAATTCCTTCTGAATGATAATTCACCTATCACATGGTATTTCGTGAAACACACCACTATGCTAATTTTTAAATGTTTTGCATGGTGCACATGTGCATGACACTGGTGCATTTAATATACTTGGATGTGCCACTTTGTTAAATTTTCTAAGATGGTAACTAGGCAATGCGATTGGTTATATTGAATGCATTGGTGCTCCACGTTCCTTAGATCACAACCATTTTTTAGTGGTGCATTGTCATATAGGATGTGTCGGTAACGGGGCACCCCATAAGATGCACCTCTATGCTAAATTGTTAAATCTTCTTCCCGGTGCCATGTTGTGCACAACATTGGTGCTTTTGGTGGAATTTGATGCATCACCAAGTTAAATTTTGCATGTTGGAAACTAGGCGGTGCGATTGGCTAATGGAACACATTAAGGCTCCATTTTTCTTGGAGCACCGACATTTTTTAGTGTTTCATTTTCTCTTAGGAGGCATCAATAATGGGGCATCCCATAAGACACACCTCTATGCTAAATTGTTAAATTTTTTGTCCGATGTCTTGTTGTGCACAACACAGGTGCACCTGGTTGACTATGACGCATGGCTAGGTCAATTTTTTCATGTTGAAAACTAGATGATGCAATTTGTTAATTGAACACTCTGATGCTCCATGTTTCTTGGAGAATTGGCATTGTGTCTAGTGACACATTGTGTTTTATAATGCATTGGTAATGAGGCGTCTAGGAAAATGCTCTGTTATGCTTATTTTTAAACATTTGACATAGTTTTGTTCTATGCATGACATTGGTGCATTGGTTAATCATATACACATTGTTAGTGTGGCTTCTTATAAATTCACAGGATGCATTGAATTCCAGGATGAGATGAAGTGTTCAAGTGCACCGCATGGAATTAAATAAAAATAATCTAAAAATGGCCAAATTTGAGGCTAATTTCAAATTTTGATCCAATGAAAATGAAAATAAGAAGGTAATACAAAATTTACCTAGTCTCTTCTCTCTCGAGGAGGCATGGTTTCACCATAGAGAAGAAATGAAAATTCACAATATTTTAAAAAATTTGGAAATGTGTGAAATCTACCAGTGGAGCTATCAAACTGACTGTAGAGGATTGTAAATGGGGTTGTTATCACCCCATAAATTAAGGGAATCAACTTATGACTTGGATTTTATGCATATTATCTGTATCTAGTGTTTTTATCGGCAACTGATTTTTCATTTTACAAAAGGAGAGAAAAAGAAAAGAAAAAGAAAAAGAAAAAGAAAGAAAAAAGAGAGAAAAAGAAAAGAAAAAGAAAAAAGAAAAAGAAAAAGAAAAGAGGGCATAAAGAATTGAAACAAAAGCCCCATGCAATAATAGTAACTTGGTCATACCTTTCAAGCATGACCAAGTTCTTTTAAATTTTCAATGTTGATAGGTTAGTGAATAAATCTGACCAGACTGTCTAATCCTGGTCAGATAGCCCTTAGTTAGCTTAGTGAATAAATCTGACCAGACTGTCTAATCCTGGTCAGATAGCCCTTAGGTAGAGTAATTTCTTAATCCAACAGTTTAATATGGGTTAATAGTCCTAGAATATAGGTTAGCATGTAGGTTAGTTGCTTGTTTTGCTTGACCACCCATGAAACCAGGTCGATGAAATTTCTACCTCAATGTCCCCATGGCCTTAGAAGAGCTTAGATGAAGTCTCCTTGGTGGGGTTTATGTGAAATTTTGGGAAAAACCCATAAAATGCTTTATATCCTAAAGTTTTTCCCCAAGTACTTATGTTTCCGCTCCCCGATCTATGTTTCTTGCACTTATCAATGGTCCCGATCATGACGCTAAGATCTACGGCTCACAACGCATTGCGGACCCCCCCGACCATTCGAATTTTAATCGGGGGTGGGGGTCCGGAATCGGTAATAATGTGTATGCTCATCTGGACAGCTCAGAGAGGAGCACTTAGATCATCACCTCATATTGGATTCCGGACCCCCCCGCCCGTTCTGCCTTTAATGGAGGGGGGGGTTCGAAATTAGTCATAACTCGGGTGCACATCTGGACGGCCCAGAACAGAGCACTTAAATCTATGGTCCATATTGGATTACGAACCCCCCCGTCCGTTCTGCCTTTAATGGAGGGGGGGTTCGGAATGGGTATTAAAGAAGGTGCTCAGATCTGTGGCCAGGAAACAAGCACACAAATCAATGGATCAAAATGAATTTTGGACCCCCCTTGGTGTTCTGCTTTTAACCGAGAGGGGGGGGGGGTCCAGAATAGATATTTTCCCTTCGGCGGGCCACTGGTCTTACTTGGTGTCGGCCTATTGGTTCTCAAGTCCCATCCCTCACATGCTATCTGACAACCCGTCAATCATGGACGTCATCCTCCACTAAGTCCACTTGTCCCACTTGTTCCCGGGGTTGAGTCCCATCCCATAACTGTGGTCAGGTCCCTACTTTCAGACCTTTACCCTTTCCATTCATGACCAACCCCCTTTGGTGACTTTTACCTCCAATCACCTGCCTCCACGTCACTCATCTGTATGCTTTGGCCACCATCATCTGCCACCTCATCCCTAATGGCCCGTTGTCCATTTATTACAGGATAACATACCCGTTATCCTGCTGACCTATCTCCCGTGCCAAACCGACCCATTTTTTAATAAAACTATCGTTTCCCTTTTCATTCGTTATTCATCCATCGCACTAGAAACCTCTTATTCCTCCATTTCTTCCGTATCACCTTCACCCACAGTTATTCGACCCCACTAATGTATTGTTTATTGCAGGTACAGTTGCTAAAATGGTGTCAAAGACAAGACAAGCGGAAGATGAAGAGAATCCTTTTCTTCCTCCTCCAGTTGACCTGGATAAAGTTCCCTTGGTTGATAAAGACCGTTTTATAGCAGATACTATTTGCAATTTCGACTTTTCTGATCTGCAGTCATGGCTCCAGTAGGTGTTCCTGGACCAGAGCGACGAAATTGGACTCTGGGAGTCCAATTTACCCCTATATCTCTTTCCCTAGATTCATCATTTCCCATAATTCGCCCTCAAATGCCAAGCCCATTACATCCCTGATTAGAAAGCTATCGTTTCTTCATCTGGAGACGTCCTCTTCTTCATCACCCCCGAAGATATTGACCAGATGATGCAAATTACCCGTGCTGAATCTGCGTCCCCATTCAATTTAGAAATCCTCACTGAGCTATATCAGAAAATGACATTCCCTCAGAGAGCTCAGATATTCGAGCTTTTTCTCCCCACTTCTGCTCCACTCCCTTCCACCAATCCCCCTTACCCTTCTTCTATGTTCTCTACCAAAGGAAATCAAATCATTTCTTCCCTGTGTGCCCTGCTTGGTTACTATTCTGATCAATGGGTAGATGAGCCCATCCTGGGTTTTCTGTCTATTTTCTCAAACGATGAACAACCTACCACGTAGTTCGACTACAACACCTTCTTGGCCAATAATATCCATGAACAGTTTGTGAATTTTGCCATAGAGGACATGTTCAGATATTCCTCCATTCTGGCTTACATGTTCGTGTACTTTCAAGCCGATAGGTTCAGTCTCTCCATGCAGAAGATGGACGCCGACGGGAAGCCCCAGCCAGTCATAGCGTGGACTTCTCTTCTGAAACATAACTCTGTTGAATACGACTTCAAAGAATTCATTGATCAATTTTACCAGCCTGTGGTAAGTATGTTGGGTGGCCGGCCTGAGCCACGAATAAATGAAGAGGTCCAGAGAATTCTACATCTCTCGGAAGACGCAAAGACAGGAGACTGGTACTTGTATCAGAATCACTCTGAGATCTGAGTTTACGGGTGCGAATTGGCACCTTACAAGCTGTCGAGATATGTACCGGTAAGAATTTTTGTATTAGAATATATTAGGCAGATAATGAATTCTGATGATATTCACTTTGTTTTCCTTAAGAAGAAGCAACATTGCAGATCAAAGGGAAGATTGGTTCTTTCATCTGCAATAGTCGAGGCGCAGAGGAGGAAGCAGAAAAAATGTTAAAGGAGATGAAATTCTTTACAAGTTTCACCTGGCACTATGATCCCTGCAGGATCATTTCTGAAATGAGAGTGAAAAATAAGAATGTCCCATATGCGCATGAGTCCAAGCCAGAAATAGAGAAATTTGCAAATCAGACAGAATGGGAGCCCGATACTTTGATGGACGTAGAACAACAAATTGAAGTGGAACAACAGACGCCCTCGACTAGTGTGTTACCCATTACCACACATCAGTTCCCCAAGGAGAAGAGGCCCCGACAGGAGTCGCCTCCTCCGGTAACGGAGGTGTCATCAGAGGAATTTCAAATGCACTCCAAAAAGCCAAAGACAGTTTCAGCGCCTGACGCAACAATAGAACAGGAAATTTCGACTACCACAGTAACTACCACAAGGGTCAAGCCAATCACTCTCTCTTTCAGCTCGAGTAAGATTAAGGGAATAACAACAGCAATAAAATCCACAGATTCTCCCCTAGATACTCCGCCAAGTAAAACTGGTCCCAAGTTAGGCATCTTCGAAAAATATGACTTGATCAAGAAGAAGAACCAGACACTCACTAGCAGCACTTATGCCCAGTTTCAGAAGCAGTCGTCCACAACTCAACATAGGCTTCTTTCATCCTTTGACACTGAAAAGGGTAGGATGCATATGGCTTACCTCCAAGCACAAGTGTCGGATCCCAAGGTGATATTAGACTACAAAAGGGCCACCTTTGAGTTCCAAGCAAAGGACGTGCATCCAGCAGATCAGATGGATCTGCACAAGAAAACTGGGGAGATGGTTTTTCACACATTGGCCCATGCCTCAGCTTCTGCATCAAAATTTCGGGTAGCTTTGAACAATGCCCAGACCTAACTTAAGCTGGAAAAAATATCATCTTTCACAAAAGACAACAGAATTAAGACGTTGGAGGAGATGGTCCTCAAGATCGGTTACGACCCTGCAAACGTCAAGGTTGCCGAAGAGATGATTAAAAAGAAAAATGATGACATCGCATCCTTAAGAAAACAACTAAAGCTCCCTCCAATAGAGGACCCGCAGGCAAAGGAGATAGACGAAAAGGAAGGGGAAAAGGATGAGATGTTAAAGTTACTCATGGAGCAGAATTCTCAGCTAAAGGAGATGGAGGCTGAGATGGAGAGACTGCTAAAGGAGAAAGAGCAGGCAAAGCCAATGGAAGGCATTCCATTGAGTGCTATCCCAATTGTAGGATAGAAGGAACAACAGACCTTGCCAAGTCCATGGAGAGGATGAACCTGCAAGAGTCAGAAATTAGCAGGCTTAAGAAAGAAGTGGAGAACCTCCAAGAGCTAAAGACTTCTTTCCAGACAAGCCTATCCAAAGAAAAGCAGGTGAATGAGAAAATCAGGAAGGAGTTATAGCAACTCCAAAAGCAGACAATGGCAGGGAAGACCTTGGCTGAGGTCAAAGAGATTGTGTGGACAGATATTTCTAGGTCCATAAATGAAATCTGGCCAATGGTTCAAATCATGTTTGAACAAAATGAGTTGCTCGAGAGGAGCAAACAGGATGTTGAGAAAATCAGAATGGAGTTGGGAGACATGCCAACACAAGCAAATGAAATCATAAGGTTCCTGATTTCAAAGACCAGGGAGAAACTTGAAGAATTGAAGATTGAGGATAGGGCAGAAACTATACTTGAGGTAAAAAGGGTTCTAACCAAAAGAGGTCTCATGATTCATCTTGAGGAGAAGATTCAAGTCATGGATCAAGGAGTAAAAAAGTTTTTTAATAAGATAGATGCTCTCCAAAGGAAGGGCCTACCTGGCCTGAAGGTCATTAATGACAAACTAATGAGACTCCCCGATTACAAGAAAAGGTTGACTGAAGTGTCCAAGGATAATTCTAAGTTTGCAGGGATACAGGGAAGCATCATAGGCAAAGCTTTCATGGATGCCCTGCAGTTGGATATTAGTATCCAACATGAGATTAAACACATATTCATCATCAAGCCTACATTTTCTAAATATACAGACATGGATGAAGTATATTGGAGACTGCTTAAAGTCACAGTGCCAGGTCATCTCAGATGGGAAGAACTGTGTGATCTACTAGATTAGAAGATGAGCTGTCACAATCCAGTCACCTGTCCAGTCAAAAGAGGTTGTGAAGGCACCTCACCAACGGCCTACCCCAGAAGTTCTGCAAAAAGTTGTATCGAGTCATCAAAACAATTTTGATTAGTTAAGTTAGTTAGACTAAAAATAGAATGAGCACGTCCTGATCAGTTATGACAGGAACGTTTTTATTTTGAATTATAAATACTTCATCTTTCGAAGTATTGGGGGTTGTTGATTCACACATCCTATTGCTATCAAACTGTACTATTTTTGAGATCGGCCATTAATAAAGAAGAGGCATTTACAGGATTCTTGCGTATCTTCACTGGTGAAGTTGATCTTCTAAGTTGAATGTATTCCTTTCTCTGTGATCATTTTGTTTTCTGTAACTAATCTTTATGAATAGCGTAATGTTGCAGGGTTTATCTCTGATACCCTGTTTCCGATTCTAAAGATTTTAATGTTTTCTTCCAATATCTTCAATTAAGAAATTCTTAACTTCTTGTTAGTTGAAGTTATTTGCCTTATCTTTTCTTCTATCCATCATTTTAATTTATAAAGATCCAGTGAGTATATTATCTCGCCCTGTGAAGGTTTTCTTTAGCATTTCTGGTTGCATCGAATATTTGTTTAAATACAGACCCCATAGCCCAATGGATGTGCAGATTGTCTCAACCAACTTCAAAACTCTTTTACAACAAAATCAACAGTTTCTTTACCTAGCCTAATATCTGAAATTAAAAACAAAGCTAAATCATATAGAGAGATCCCTCTCTAAAGCTGGAAGGGCTAGATCCCAGCTTTAAAAGCGGTTGGTTAAGGTTACCTTTGTAGATTTCTTCTTTTTCAACCTCTAGGAAATTTACCAAGTGCTAACATAATTGGCGACTCCACTGGGGAAACTAAAACTGACAATCTCGCATTTTCTTCCCCCTAAAAGAACGTTTGATTCTGAGAAAAAAATAATGTTTAGAGGTTGATTAACTCTGTATATATCATTTTCAGACTCATAAAATATATATATATATATAAACCAAAAAGAGTTCTGGATCCTAAGAAAGTTCACACTCGATCTCATCCAGACCTAGAACCCTCTACAACGATAGATAATCCTGAGCAACTGTTGAGGTGAAAGACCTTGGTTTCCAGTTCAACGAGTTATATTCCCCTTCATAAATCTCCTTCCTTTTTCGGAGAACTAGATATCTTTCAAAACCTTGATCTTGATCTTCGTCCGCCACGAAACCTTGTTAGAACACGGTCTGAAACTTTTGTGTCTAAGCTCGTCTTTGACCCAACTGCGTTGCAACCCCGAACCCCCGAAGTCTTGTCTCCTATGGCTAAACTACAAATCACTACCTCAACACCGCCCAGTCCTTCATCATCCTCGTCTTCCATCGCTACCTCTACAACCATCCAAGTCATCGTCCCACCTCCTCTGCCCATCATGGCAGCTCGGTATGCCCCTTTGGTGCTGGCCGCACCGCTACATGCCATGCCCCAAGACTACCAGACTAGACTTCCGCAGTTCGATGCAACCGGAACATTAAACGCACAACAACATGTGGATAAAATGAACAACTACTTTGATTTGCAAGAAGTTGATGAAGTCGACGTTCAAATGAGACTTTTTGCCCAGAGTCTGATAGGGGACGTCAAGAAATGGTTCAAAGATTTACCCGCCGCATCAATCCCTGACCTTGTCGTGTTCCAAAGAAGCTTTCTTGACAGATGGGAGGTAAAGAAAAACCCTCTTCAAATCCTGTCAGAATACGAGAGCATAAAAAGAAATCAAGGAGAGACGGTCCAAGATTATTGCACCCGTTTTAACAACTTATATAATGCAATCCCAACTGAAATCAAACCTCCCCAGGGTTTGGCATTGATTAAATTCCATGATGGATTTGATGCTGACATGTCTTACCAATTAAGAGAAAGAAACGTTGCTACCCTTGAAGACATGCAGAAAAGTGCTAATAGTGTGGAGGCTAATTTTTTGGCGAAAATGGCACGTCAAAGGAAATAAAGGAGAGTCACGATCAAAGAAGAACCTTCCACATCAACCACTGATTCCAAATTGGATTCTGTGGTCAGATCTTTGGAATTATTGATAGAAAGAATGAGTATTTCAGACAGAAATCCTCCGAGAGACAACACACCTGCCCCTCAGATTCGAAACCCCAATTTTAGAAGAAACCCTCTTCAAATCAGGCAAAGAGATCCAAGAGATCAAAGGGATCAGAGAGGTCCAGATCAACCGATCAAACCTCCCCTGCAGGAGAATTATGCGGATGAAGGGGGGGAAGTAATTGAGGAAGTGGAGGACACTCATATCAACCTCATGGGCATTCACGACAACGAGGCCATTTTCCTTACTCAAGAAGAGCAGGAACTCTTTCTGCTAAATCAAACAAAGGTAAGTGAGGAATCTAAAGATGCTGAACAACAGGCCTTTGAAAACGCTATTCTGGAGGTGCACCGTCAATACAATCTGCGAAGTAAGAAGACAGAAGGAAATTCCTCGAAAAGATGACCGAAATGCAGAAGGTAGCTGAAACTGAGAAAATCCTTGAGCCAACTACTGCTGAAAAAGCTCTTGAGAAGACCACTACTGAGAAGGCTTCTGAGAAAAGTAAAGCTGACACTCCGGTCAAGAAAAACATCACTATACTGAAAATACCAACACAACCCGAAGGTTCATCGGTTAATCCACCCAGTACTTCTGAGCGAAAGAACATGGTGGACCAACCAGAATCAATGAGTCAGACCCGAACTTCTGTGCCTTTTAGCCTGGAGGGAGAATTGGCCAAAATTAAAATTCCTATCCCACTTACAGAGTTGATGAGTAGAGGCGGTTATCGTTCACAGGTACTAAAAGCGTTAGCCATTGAACATGACATAGGCACCGAGGCCTTGACTATTGGATCAATGACTCATTCAAACACGGTGAACCTTACTGACGATCATCTCGAGCTCCTTTTCGGACCTGAAGTAAATGGTCGAGATGACACCGGTGATGTAGCCCCTTTTTACATCAGTTTGAACATACATGACTTGATATTACATAATGCCATGCTATATTCAGGTGCCTCAGACAATCTGATGCCTAAAGCAGTAATGGAAAAACTGGGATTGGAGGTTACTAGGCCTTACAAAGATCTACACTCATTTGACTCCAGCAAAGTCAAATGTATTGGTCTGATTAAGGACCACTGCATCACCCTGGCTCAGATCCCTTCGAAGAGCATGGTAATGGACATGGTGGTTGCAGATATCCCACAAAAATATGATATGTTGTTATCCCAGTCTTGGGGAGCTAAGTTGAAAGGAACCCTGCAACTGGATATGTCTTACGCCACTATCCCAGTGTTTGGACAACAGAGGAGGTTATATAGAGAAACACTGATGAAGTATATGGTCAACAGTCAAGAGAAACCTCACAATTACCCCCTTTACTCTACTCATTCAGATTTAGATTCGTTCATCTTGTACAATGATGGAGATACTGAAGAGCCAGATAATCAGCTGATGGAAGATGTAGCTAGTCAAGATGAAGGTCCAGAAAGTGGTGAGGCAGCAAAGATGAAAAATGTAATCACTGAGGATTTCCCTGCTGATTTCTGGAGTATGGATTTTGATGGAGCTGTGAGTAAAGAAGGAGCAGGAGTTGGAGTCTGGTTCCATAATCATTGAAAAAGGTATTCAGAAAATCATTCCTATAAGTTAAATTTCCACTACACTAACAACTATGCTGAGTATGAAGCTTTAATGCTAGGTCTGAAGCTGTTGAAAAAAGTTGGGGCTAAGCAAATAATGGTAAGGGGTGACTCTGAATTAATAATCAAACAAATTAAAGGTGAGTATGCCGCTAAACACCCGCGCCTTAGAGCCTACAGGAATGCTGCTCTCGATGCTTTGAAGTGTTTTAATGAGGTTGACTTGCAGGTAATGCCGAGAGGACAGAATATTCTGGCCGACGGATTGGCCACGTCAGCAACCTCCTGCAAGATTCCTTTTCGCCAAACTCGCCCATACACTGTTGAAGTAAAATGTAGACCGACAGTACCCGATAATATCAGGTACTGGCAAGTGTTTGGAAATGACGATCAGATAGAGGACTTTCTGCAATGCAAGAACGATTTTGAATGTACAAACATAGATGTAGAAAATGAAAACGAGAATGTAAATAATCCTAAATTTGGAATAGATAGTGTGAATAATGTAAATACGGTAGATACAGTAGATTTAGGAGAGTTAGGAGATGACGAAATGGATGTCGAAGTTTTACAATTGAAAAGCAATATTTTACCTAGAGGGCTTGTCCCTTTAGAAGATCTGTTTGACAATGATGATGTAGCTAAGAAACCAAAAATAGAAGCTCATGGGAAAGAGGTAGAGGAATGCAATATAGGAACTGATGAGAAGCCTAGGATGGTCAAACTGTCCAAATCTTTACCCCCAGAACAAAAGCTTAAGTACATGGAGCTATTCAAGGAATATTCAGATGTTTTTCCCTGGGGCTATGAAGATTTGAAAGCCTATGATACCAGCATAATACAACACAGGATTCCCATAAAGGAAGACCAGAAACTGTTTAGGAAGAAACTTAGGAGGATAAATCCCAAGTTGCTTCCTCTGATAGAAAAAGAGATTAAGAAAATGTATGATGCCAAGATCATAGTCCCACTACGTTTCTCTAAGTGGGTTTCTAATTTAGTTCCCACACGTAAGAAAACCGGGGAAATCAAACTTTGCATAAATTTCCGTAATCTGAACAAAGCATCCTTGAAATATAATTACCCCTTGCCCAAAATGGATCACCTCCTGCAAAGAGTGGTCAGGTCCAGCCAAATTTCTCTGTTAGATGGTTTCTCAGGCTACAAATAGGTCCTAGTTCACCCAGACGATCAGGAAAAAACCGCTTTCACCACACCATGGGGAACTTTCATGTATGTGAAGATGCCTTTTGGTCTGATGAATGCAGGAGCAACCTTCCAGAGGGAAATGGACATCGCCTTCGTAGAAGAGTCAGGAAAGTTTATTGTCGTTTATCTAGATGATGTGACTGTGTTTTCCCAATCTGATGATGAACACCTGCGACATCTTAGACGAGTTTTTGAAAAGTGTAGAAGGTTCGGGATTTCTTTAAATCCAAAGAAGTGTCTTTTTGGGTTAGAAGAAGGCAAACTACTGGGACATATCATCTCTAAGGAGGGAATCAAAATTAACCCCAACAGAATAGAGGCCATACTAAAGTTAGAACACCCAAGAAATCTAAAAGAACTACAGTCTTTTATAGGGAAAATTAACTTTCTTCGAAGATTCATTCCTAATCTGGCTGAGCTCCTCCGAAACATTACAAACATGCTAAAAAAGTATGCAAAAATAAAATGGGACTCTGAGTCCAGACAATCTTTCGAGCAAGTCAAAAGAGCACTCACAGAAGCCCCAATTTTGATCAGTCTCGATTTCACTAAATATTTCTATCTTTTTTCTTTCGCATATGAACATACTATAGCAGCGGTATTATTGTAGAAGAACTATGAAGGGTATGAACAACCCATAGATTTCTTTAGCAAAGCTTTAAGAGATGTTTCCTTGAACTAAAATATTATGGAGAAGCAGGCTTTTGCTTTGGTAAAGGCTATCAAGGACTTCGGGGTCTATGTTCTCCATTCCCACATCATAGCTTATGTTCCAAATGTGGTAGTAAAAGATATCTTGACATAAGACAACCCTGATGGGAGAAGGGGAAAATGGATTGCAGTCATTCTAGAATATGACATAGAGATTAAGCCCACAAAACTGATCAAAGGCCAAGGCCTTGCTAAACTGATGGCTGAATCTAACTTCCAAGCTCTTGACATTAATTTTCTAGATGTGGCAGATGAACAGGGTGAGATGGCGACTCCAAACGTTAGAGAGGTATTTCTAAACTCTCCATGGTATGCATACCTTATATTCGTGCTACAAAATTTACAAGCTCCCCCTGGTTTAACTAAAACTAAAGATAGATTTTTAAAGTTGAAAGCTCTGAAATTCTGTATTCTAGAGGGAAATTTGTATTGGAAAGAACCTGTAGGTATTATTTTAAATTGTTTACTGAAAGATGAAGCTGATAAAGTGTTGTAGGAGTTTCATGCAGGAGAATGTGGTGGCCATTTGAACTGGAAAGTTACAGCCAATAAAATACTCAGAGCTGGATTTTACTGGCCCGCCTTGTTTGCAGATGCACATCAGAAAGTAACAACATGTCACCAGTGTCAATTGTTTGAGGGTAAAAGGAAACTCTTTCCTCTACCTCTTAAACCAATTTCAGTAGAGGCTCCTTTCCAGCAATGGGGACTCGATTTCATTGGAGAAATACACCCTCCGTCTTCAGGCCAACATAGGTGGATTCTTACTGCCACTGATTATTTTACCAAATGGATCGAG
>ML780175.1:723041-754300 GCA_009831015.1 Picea engelmannii | reverse complement strand
TTAGGTACTCGCGGGCTGTTTTGGGCTAGCCCGCGGATACCCGCGTGCAGTACGAGGACAGCAAGCGGATGCCCGCGCCCAGTGAGAAGTTAGGGCGCGGGTTGCTTGTTTTAAATGGTTTTTTGAGGAATTACTCAGCATGGATTTGGTTAGGAAGAGGCATGAGTTGGCCTGGTGCCAGGTAAACCTGTATGGTGCATTTTAGGGTTATAACAGGTAGGTAGATGTTGACCCACATGGTGATGGATGCATAATGAGGTTGCTGAGTAAAATAAAGTTTCCATTCCTTTTCTAACTTTGCATATAAACTCACTTTTACAAATAAGTTACTTTTACATGAAGAGACACACTTTTATAAAATAAGTGAGAATTATTTTTACAATGAAGATACTTTATAAATTAAAGTTGCGTGCAAAAAATAACTTAAATAAATAAACATTAAATTTACTTTATAGTCATTCACTTTTATGATTTAAGTGAAATGTACTTTATAATAAGGTTATGTGATAACTTAAAGTTTCATGAACTCTTTAAAAAATTAACTTAATGAAAAGAAAGACTTGAATTCAAGACTTCTTATTAATAAAGTAATTTTCAACCAAGTGAGTTAATGCAAAATATATAGTAAATGTTATGGAGGAGTATTTTTTTACTATTTTCCTTGAAGTTCGTGTTTACCCCAAAATCCATTATTTTTTGTTGCAAAAAAATTCAACATAGCGACACACAAAAACAAGCGAAATTAGAAAAAAAACAATTTTGAAAGTTAACAATAACGAGGTTAGATATCAATTAACTACATGGAAAATTTGTTGAGATCACATAAAGCGTAGAGTAAATACCATAAATATAAAAGAAAACATTTTATGGCCTATTTCTAGTTTTCAAATATCCCATGAAGTGCATGACAAAGAGAATATACAGATCATAAAGGGTATTAAACCAGGAATATAAAAAAAAATAAACAAGATATTAACACAGTATTAAAAACAATTTAAAAACTGTAATGAAACTTTATACCTTTGAATCAAACATAAATGGTTGTATCTTGGGAAAATAAAAAAAAATTCAGGTGAAATGAGGAATGTTTCCAATTGAAAGAAGCATTTTCAGTGAAACAAAACAACCCAGTTAGCCTAGAAATTCACAAAAATAATACAACCCAGAAATATTTCGATACATGTAGTGAAACATGTTCAAGATATTGATCAACAATGGGAACAAATTCTCATATGGGTTTTGATACTATTCTTGATAAAATAAGGTATTTTCACACATGTTGAACACCTTAAGCAACTACTCACGCAAACATATAAATAATAGTACACCAATGTTTTGCATGGCTAAAAACCTTAAAGAGGGAAATGGTCTATGGCCCCAACCAACATGGACACTTGAGGAAATATATTAATGCAAAATAAAATAATTTTACATATGATTTTCTCACAATTGATCATCAACAAATGACCCTCCATTCTCTTTAAATTGATATCACAGACCAATTGGGTGCTAATCCACAAATCAATATAATTGTTAGTATCAAGGAGAATATGAACCATCGGATCACTTTATGTCTAGAACATATCATGATTTTCATATTACATAACTACAAATATATACTAAGAAAACACACTATACCTAAAGACACACTGGACCAAGTTGATCTTAACTAACTCCTAAATGTCTAGATATCCGAACCTCATTAATGATCCAACATGGAACAATCCCACTTTTCCAACCTTGTGTGCCAAACTCCCCTTAAACATTCCAAAGTTTGAGGGATGTGCATGAGAGGATTTATTAAGACATATTATTTATTTCCATTCATGGTGTTCTTCCAATAGTATCATAGATGAGACTGTCAAACTTATATTAATTCAATGCACCCTCAAAGGAGTTACAATGAAATGGTATATTAAATAACATGTGTACTCATGCCTCTTTCGAGTCCATAGATAAGGGTTTTATTATGTTTTTCAAATACATGTACGTTACAATGTAGGTGTTGAGTCCTGATGAGTTGTCATTAAACTATCTCCACCCATATCACTAACCATATTCATGAGTGGCATAGTAGACTTTGTGTAAGATTGATCTCTAAGGTATGATCCTCTTATATTGGTTCTTGAAGTCTATTCTTCCTATTATTTCCAAAGATGTAGCCACCACTATGCTTAAGACTGAGGAGGAATCCATTACAAAGGCCCAAAATTTTCACCCTATTTATGTTGATTTTTCTAAATGAGATGATATTGTATATTTGAATGATTTTATTACAATGATGAGTGTTTCATATATATAGAACACATGGTGACCATCCATGAAAGGATGCATCCCTTGGATAATAAATAACTACTTAATATATATATATACTAAACTACTTTTCACTTTTTACTTTTCACATTATGAATATCGACCATAGTTACAATTTCAACACTCCCTCTTAAATAGGGAGGTATTCATAACATTTGCAACATTAGGAGAAACTTGCCATATGATTTGGGAGAATGTATTCTCGATGTTGTCCAAACATCAACATTCCCTCTCAACGAGGGAGACATTCTTCATCATGCCAAAGATTGTTTTTGAAGTATACAAACTTCACTCTAGATTCATGAAACCTGTTAGTTAGTCTTGAGAGATGTCTCTCTCCCACCGGAACTGAGAGGAAACTACCTCTATGGCTCTCCCTATGAGCTAATTGAATCTCTCTGAGATTAGGCTCACTCTAGGTCTACATCTTCGATCACTTTGATTCCATATGATTCCTTGTCATGATCAAGGAAAGACTACGCCTGAGCCCATTTATCACAAGTACACCCTTGTGATAAATGTATCCTATCTTCATTGGTACGCAACCCAATATAGGAGAAGGTCCGTCCGATGCTTACTAGGGACATTCACTTGTGTTTATACATATCATATAGTTGGTATCCACAAGACTTGAGCTATATCATCCTACAAAGGGTGGCCAGTCCCTTAGGGTTGATCAAGATAAGTCATCTTGAACCATATAGAGGCTTCCTTATGAAACCAATGTCTTCATTCCTTCATCTGACCATTTGAGGCATGTCAGGATGAAGTCCACATTCCCTCCTACTAGTCCATACAGGACCCTTCGAGGAGAATGTCTCATAATTCTATGTCAAACATCAACACTCCCTCTTAGCTAGGGAGGTATATTTTCATGATGTCTTCATCTAGTAGTCCACTGAATGCTCTACAATCAACTAGTAGCACAAAACTACTACCATGTCATCGGTAGCTTGAATCATCCGTCACAATCTCTACGATCAAGCAACATAGAGTTGATTCAAGTGATTTGGTAATCTCCATGACAATCATATAGTAGCTCAAATATACTACAATGCCATCCAATAGAACATGACTGTGATGATCCATAGTAGTGCACACCTATTTTCCATTGGTACAGAACCATTGCAAGTAGCATACAACTATTGTCCATTGGTACACAACCACTGCTAGTATCATACAACTATTGTCTAGTGACACACAGTCACTTCCAGTGGTACACAACCACTATAGTAGCACAAAAATACTGTCCAAAGACACACAGTCTCCACCAGTGGTACAAAACCACTGTAGTAGCACACAACTACTATCCAAAGACATATAGTCTTTGCTAGTGGTACACAACCACCATAATAACACACAACTACTATCCAAAGACACACATTCTCCACTAGTGGTACACAACCATTGTAGCATACATCTGTTGTCTAGAGACACACAATCTCTTCCAGTGGTACAAAACCATTGTAATATCATACAACTACTATCCAGAGACACACAGTCTCTTCCAGTGGTACACAACCACCGTAGTAACATACAACTACTGTTCAGAGACACACAATCTTTGCCAGTGGTATAAAACCATTGTAGTAGCATATAGCAGCTATCTAGAGACACACAGTCTCCGCCATAGTCTCATGACTACACATGTGTCTCATAGTTGTCATGCACTCAATGAAGTGTCATATGACTATCTGAGCCACACTCTATCTAAGTAATCTATGCATGATGCGAGTCACATGCATCATCTCTAATTTGTACTAGCATGATGCAATTGAATCATATCTAAGTTGTACTAGCATAATGCGACTCACGCATATGCATCATCTCTAAGATGTACTAGAATGATGATAATGCATCATATCTAAGTTGTACTATCATGATGTGGAGTATCATCTAAATCATATCTAATTCATACTTGCATGATACAAATGCATCATATATAAGTTGTACACGCATGATGTATATCAGTGCCTTTGCATCATCTCTAATACGTACTAGCATGGTGTCAATGCACCATCTCTAAGTTGTACTGGCATGATGTGAGTCATCTGCATCATCTCTAATTTGTACTAGTATGATGCTACTACATCATATCTAAGATGTACTAGAATGATGCGACTTAGGAATATGCATCATCTCTAAGTTGTACTAGCATGATGTGTCTTAAGACATCTGTATCATATCTAAGTTGTACTAGCACGATGTTGAAGCATCATATCTAATATGTAATAGAATGATACAAATCATCACTCCCTCTCAACCAAGGGATCAATCTCCACAAGTCCCAACTTGTCCTTGAAGTACACAAACTTCCCTTTGGACAAGTGCTTCATCAAAATATCTACTATCTACTCATCAATGGAGATATACTAGAGTTTTACTTCTCTCTTCTGGACTCAATAACATATGTAATAATACTTGATATCAATATGCTTCAACCTATCATGGAACATTGGGTTCTTTGAAAGCTTCACACAACTTTGATTGTCACAGAATATCATGGTCGAATCTGACACATGATCAAATAGTCCAGAAATCAACTTACAGAGCCATACTACTTTCGTACAAGAATCACATGTTGCAATGTTCTTTGCCTCTGTAGTGTTGAATGCCACATACTTCTGTTTTCTGATAATCCAAGATGTTGTTCCAGAGTCTGTACTTAAGGCTTAGAAGTACAGTGTCTAGGCATCCGAAAGTGAGTAAGGGGTAGAGAAGGAAGAAATATCAACCTTCGGCAAGGGAAACTAGGGTTGATTTCTAGGTTGTTGTCTAGCTTCCAACTGTTCTTGGATGTTTATGTCCCTTTCAATCGCTTCCCACAAACGTTCCAGTTCTACCCGGGTAGTGGCTGTTTTAAGAATAGTATCAAAAAGATTCAAGGCAATATGTGTTTGATCTGATAGTCTGAGTTCAATATTAGGCTGTCTTGTCACAGGGATAGTCATAGAGGAACAAACTGATAAGAAAAACTCAAAGAATTTTTTTATATGTTGTCTCGATTTCGGTTGTATAAAGGAGAGTTTATATCTCTAGTAGTGAAAACAGGGTGCAAACCAAAGGCCCTTTCCTGTAACTGAGTTATATTTTAATAAATGTGTATGAGGTGTAAGAAAAACATTAAGCTGTTTATCATGTAAGGCTCCTATCAAGGGAGGATCTCACTTATAAACATAAGAAGAAAAAAGATGAAGAAATAATCTAATGAAGCATAAAATATATATAGAAATCTAAAATGTTCACTAGTCTTATACCTGCTAATAGCCGATACAGAGGAAAAATAGTAAACAATATAGAAAACTAAAATTTATTCACTATAGTAGAGGTTGTACTAAATTATAGCGAAACATTCATCATATACATATATGAAATATAAGGAAACAAACTCATAACATAGTCGTGACGGAATCGAGAATCTTCGGATTTTCTTTATATTAACTCTTGAGGGAGAAAAATCTCTATTACAATCAACCCAAAAAGGTCCAGCCTTGTTCCTTCCTTCTATTGTATATTTATACAAATTTACATATGATGGAATCCTAATCATTCCAGGATTTTCAGTTACAACGAGAAGGAGATCAATCGTTTCATTTCTTTATCCTATGTCTTTATTTGGTACCAGAAGCTTGCCCTCTCGCATGCTCGGTACAAGTGAAACATTTTTCCACCAGTCGAGATATCAACCTTGAAGGTTCCGCTTGACATTGGCCTAAAAAATGTAACAATCTCTGACTAATTACGACAACCTTTCTTCCATATGTCGGTCTAGGGTGTCAATAGCACATAATTGCACACTTGGTTTAATAATCCGTTTATCTATTTGAACTATGTCTGCCAGAGTTACTTGTGAGACTTCGAGCGAATCTCTTTCTTCTTTCTCATTTATATCAAGTGAGAGTTTTTCCATATTCATTTGGATTAGTGTCTCAGCATTACTCTCGCTATCAATGCCTAACATATTTCCATCTATAGAACTGAAATCCTCTTCACATGATTTCCTTACCTTCTTGGCTTGCAATTTGCCTTCTGATATGCTGCGTTCCCATTCTTTCAACAAAATATTACCTCGGGTCTGTTCTGAAATGGAAAACTTAGAACTTTTTCCTGATTCCCTATTTGTTGTAGCTATTATAGCCTCTTGAAATGCAACCCGAACTGCTCCAACTTCTCCCTCTCAAACAGGTAAGTTTTCTAATACTTGATCAATAAGAAGACAATTGTCCCGAATCATCTCTACCTTGGCAAGTAAACTTCGCTGGGCTGCAGAAACCCTGCTTCGAATCTCCATAGCCTGGGACTGGAATATCCCGATATTTATAACTTGGCTTTCGGCGAACTCTAATTTAACCTGTAGCTTCCCTATCAAGTCTCTTTATTGGCCTACCTGTATTTGACTAGTCTGAGCTACCAGCTTTGCTTGTTCGAGCTTATCTTTGAGCAACTCAATTTCCTTTTTATTGGCCATCCTTACTTGTTCTATTCTTGTGTTTGCCTAGTCTTTAGCAGCTTCTTCTGCTGTGGCTAGTTTAGATTCTAAGGTTTTGATGAGGCGATTTTTTTGCTTCAGCTGATTTTTGAAAACCCCAACTGAAAATTGGTTTGCCGTAGCATATGCCCCTAATATTTCGGCTATTTCTGTCGTGAATTATTCCTTCTTCATATCTTTCCCATTAGTCAACACCTTGAACTTCTTGGCCATTGATCCCTCTTCTTGATAGAATTCTCTTTTTACCACAAGTTTTCTCTTTTTATCAAAAAAGAACTCATTTGACGGAAGCTCTTCCATCCTTACATCTCTCAATTCTTCATTGAAAATCCACCCTGCATCTATGTTCCCCTTAGTTGACTATAAGGGAGTAATGGAGGTGATGGGATTTCTGATTTTCTTAGCTGATTGGCCAGGAGTGGCATCTAAAGTCAACTTTTTTGGCGGATCAGGAGTTTTCATTTCTGGTTTTAGACCCCCAGTTTTCTCTCCCCTGTCCTGGTGTTTTTCTTGTCTGAGTGTTGTATCTTTGGAGCCTTCAGCTTCTTTTTGCTGCACCTCTGCTATTATTGGATTCTCACCCCACAATATTGGGGGAAGACAACTCCGTCGATGTTCTTGGAATTTTAAAACATAAACCCTCTCTTCAAGTGCCAGGGCTTGTATCCGAGCCAAAACCTCGGCATAAGATCTCGTGCCTCAGAAAATGTCATCTGAAGGAAAATTTTCATGTTCGAACCTTTTAAGGCCGCAACTAGCTAAGTGATTACTCACGACCCTTTGCGGATCGTGCTTTTTGAATTCGACATGAACCAATTTTAGGTCCTCCAGGGCTACTGCCTTAGCTTTAGCATGCCCGAAATATAACAAAGAATAGGAACTTAAATGAATAGGAAAAGGTGGCCATACCTTCTTAGAATATCCCTTAAGCTCCTTGCTTATGCCACCGATTACGGTTTGTCTGGAAATATCATGGCAAGCCAACCTATCAGGTATGAATAATGGTAAGGCATTCGAAGGAACAGAAGTGCCGAAAACCCTGAGATATGAAAATTCTGCTTCCATGTACCAGTCGACTATACTGCTTAGATTTACCGTGATACTATCTAAGATCCTGGGTGGAGGGTGACCGAAGATAGTGACATGCAACAATACCATCACCCAATTAAAGATTTCATACAAAAAATTTGAGGCTTTGTCTTCCCACAGCTTTGAATGGTAGACGTGGATGGGCTCAGCCTCCGATGGAGTCCAACTCCAACTCATCAAGGGAAAAGGTGTCATAAAACACATGACGTCCATGATATACACGAACATAAAGAATGAAGCAATCTTTCTGCTCTCCCTCTATGCGCGATACTCTGTAACTCAACTGGTCAAACTATCAGACAGTAGTTTAGCCCAGTCGAAGGAACAACCTTCGACGACCGAATGAATTAGAGGCACCCACTGAAGGAAAAAATGTGTGGTGTCCTCTCTCCCATATAATCTGTAGGTCATCATAGTGATATATTTGAACTGTGGTTCCAGAGAAGCTATTGAATATATACCATTACTGTCTGCCCTTAACTTCGCAGGGTGTAAAATCCAATCTTTGATTAAACCTAACATAGGCTTGTCGTATTGCACACATTCCTTCTGTTTAAAATTCTCCAGGAATTCGGCATTGTAAAAAAATTTCGACACGGCTGGAAATTTGTACATAGCCTGCAATTGTTCGGGTCTGAAAGTCCCAATGGTGACCCTCTGCTTGTTGACGATGGTTCTGGTTGGTATATCTACATGGTCTAAATCCCACCAGACCATATCGTAGTAAGGGAGAAGACGTGGCCTAGCCGCTACTTTATGCATTTGAGCCTGGATGACGACCTTATATTTGGTGATCAGGTCATCTTTTTCATTTTCACTGGAATCATCCGAAACATCTACCAATTCAGACTGTAGAACCTCAGAAATATATGACTAGGTCCTGACAGAGTTGACACTTCGAGGTAAAGTATCAGAAACATTGTCTGAACCTTGTCCTGAAACCTCAACAGTGGCTTTAGACGCTTTTCGTGGGGCCATGGCAGGGGATTCTAATATAGCTCTCCTGTGATAACAATATGTATACATACATAAATTAGTTTTCTCTAGAAAGGTTTTCTCTGCGTAGAATAGGAATGAAATTTGTGACAACAAATAAAAGATCCATGCCTTTGACCATTTAAAACTAGGTTGTCCTTAGGAACAAAATGGTCAAATCATTCCTAAATATAAATTTAGCAATAAAAACCAAATCCTTACTTGTCGATTCGCCTCATTTCCAATTAATGTTCTTTATATTTTGACAGTTCCTAATGCAAGTTGGCGCAAGGAAAGTTTAAAATCTCCTCGGAGACTGTGCATATTAATTTTCGTGTTAAAACAATGGAAATGCTAGCTTAGCTTAATTAATTAGGATTTTTTTTTAAATGTTAATTAATCTTTCGACATTCTCCTCATCGAGAGTTTTCACTTTAACCCTTTACACCTCTAAAATTCGATCATTGCGACAATTAGCTTTGGTTATTACAAAACGTAACCAAGATTAAGTGTTTAATTAACTACGTTTTTATTTATATCGCGACTTTGCGATTTGGGGCTTTGAAGGTATAGCTCCCAAGAGGCTCGTATGTTGAGTTACAAAATCGCAAGATCGCGATGATATGATCTAATTTAAAATAAAGACAAAATCAGATTAAGTGTTTAATTAATTACGTTTATATTTATATTGCAACTTCGCGACTCGGGGCTTTGAAGGTATAACTTTTGAAGGAAACATGTCGAGTTGTGAATTCTCGACAGAGCTTAACCACGGCTAAACTTTTTACCTTTAACATTAACCTGGGTTACTAAAACAAGAATCTCGCGGTTTCGGCTATTGGGGTTGCGACGGTAAGACTTTTAGAGCTAGAAAACGCCAAGACACAAAATCTCAATGATGCTTAGCTGCGGTTTAGAGTATTTTTACTCTTGGTAATGATCTGGGTAAACTTTTTAAAACTAGTTCGCCATTTCTCCCCTTGGGACCTGTAAACTATGTGACCTATAACTCTCGACATGCGACATCCTGAGGTAAAAAGGAGAGACTCGTTTAAATGATAAAAAAAAAAAAAAATCTTACCTTAAGAGTATGATAACTGTCGCTGTTTGCGTGATGAGACTTCTGAGATTTTGGGAAAAATAAAGGAAAATATGAAAACCGGCTTTCGATTTCAAGCATTAAGATATGAAATTTTAAACAAGCTAAAAAACAAAGGCAGCTCCAACACAAGATATCATGGATGAGCCCAATCTGAAACAGGTACTAGAGGTACTCTTTTTGTCATCTGCACTCCCTACCCAATCAAAGTTTGTATATCCCTGCAACATTACTTCTCCACTTGAGAAGTATCTGAGTCCATACCCAACTGTACCACGTAGGTACCTCAACACATGTTTTGCAACAACCTAGTGGAATTTCCTTGGTTCACTCATGAACTGAATCAAGGGGCTCATAAAACATATATTTGTCATGGTGTCCACCAGGTACATCACGGACCCAACTAGTTGTCTGTACATCATAGGGTCCACCAAATTTGAGTATGAATTTTCCTCATTCAAATTATTCAAATTTGATATCATGGGTGTGGCCATGGACCTACATTCCATTATGGAATATATCGACAAGATCACAACTGTGTGCTTCCTCTTTCATAGGAATTTATTGCCTGGCCTCTTCCACACCTCCAATCCCTTGGATAATACTCAATCTCCTATCAAGAACAATGGATCATCCCAAGAATAACCAATCTGGGACTAACTCCTCTGGAATTGGATCTGGATGTACTGAGAGTAACTCCTCCACTCTCTCTACAACTTCTCCCTCTGGAGATATGCAATTTATCCTTTTGGGCTCCTGCAACTGCTCCCTCTAGGACTCATACTGTGTCTTCCAGATCCATTGGATATATCACCATATATGTGCTATAGTGAGTCTGACTGGATGTATCCATGATCAATGGAATTGTTTTTGCTATTTGGTATGATCCCATCCTGGACGAAAACTTCTCCTAGAGACCTTTTTCCTCTGAGCCTCACGTCTAGAAATGTATCTCCTTGACATCATGTTGGAAGGTATTTCCCTCCATGTCTACATTTTTTCATGAGCCAATTGGTTCCCTCTTACACTGAAGCAAATCATGGTTGTCCAATTTTCTTCATTGGCTGCTCCCTCTTTCTGGGAGAACCCTCTTGCCATGAGCCTTCTTTTCATGAATTTATTTTTTGAATATATACATTATGAAGAATGACCATAGTTACAATAAATAAATACTCCCTCTTAACTAGGGAGGTGTTCATAATGGTCAATTTTACTGGTCTTCTTGGCACTTCTTCTGTCATAGATATGGGGGCAACTTGCAATTCCCTCTAGTACATGTACCTTGCCATCACTTTAAGGCATGCACTTATGAAAATAATTCTCATCATTCTTTGATCATGGTTATGAAACAAAGAATCGATAGATTCAATGTTTCTATTAGACCCAAAATCCCAAACAAGAGCATAGAGAAAAAGGGCATCCAGGAGACCCACGAGGGAAATACACTCTACAAGGATGAAACGACGGGATGCCATCTTCCTGCTCACATCAATGCAACTGTGATCGGCAAATGCTCCTGTTGCATATGAAAATCCCTCCCACTTCATATCTACACAAAACAACACATAACCAATTGGGATAATTTATTTTACCTGAATTCCAAGTCAATCCTGGATCCTCACAATTGCATCCCTAATTGACAGTTTTCTTTCCAATTCTATCCATTTCTGGATCTCCATGATTAATACCAATTTCTTGTGATATGAATCCGACTACCACCTACCTAGAATTTAAATCCGTTAATATATATATATACCCATTGAAAAAAAAATGCTTAAACACCACTATGACCCAATCTCCAAATGTGGGTCTTGTAGTATCCCCTATGCCTTCCATGGCCTGCCTTCGGTCACAAGTATGGTATCATTGTTTCTATGTCTATTTGTCTATTTTATGTATGGGGATTTTCCATGGTGGAGAGAGACATGCCTCGTCACTTCTTTCAATTACAGCCCATGTCAGTTTCTGAAAAGAAAATTGATTTTTGTTTTCCCAGGTTGTTGTAAACACTGATCCTACTTACTTTTGTAGGTAGGTATTTGTTTGTACCAATTTTATTTTCCTTTTAAAAATTTGAAGACCCTATTTTCACGCTTTTTAAATTCTCAATATCAAATGAATGGGAAGATCTCATAAATTTTAGTGTTGCGACTATCACGCGACACAATTTGCAATATAAACATTACAAATTTTTGTGAACCAGATCTTTCAAAGAATCAGTCCATAGACTTCTCCAAGCCACTTTTTCCTCCATTTGCATAAATCACACATAGAGTAGAACTCGGATTTTAGTTTACCTTCTTAGTGCTGATTTTTATACGAGATAGAAATATTCACACAAGACTTAAGCTATCTCTCTTATTTTCCTAGGCCCTCCCATGAGGGAGTCAAGCCCAGTTCCACTCTCATACCATGTTGATTTTTCTAAATGAGATGATATTGTATATTTGAATTATGTTATTACAATGATGAGTGTTTCATATATATAGAACATATGGTGACCATCCATGAAAGGATGTTTCCCTTGGATAATAAATAACTACTTACTATATATATATATATATATATATATATATATATATATATATACTAAATTAATTTTCACTTTTTACTTTTCACATTATGAATACCGACCATAGTTACAATTTCAACAATTTATGCCTAGTTCAAGTATTTATACATTTCTATCCTAGAAACTTCCCTTAATAGTTCCTTTGAATAGAATACACCAAGGGCACTCCATTCCATTAATGGTGTTATAGGGAATCCATCGCCCAAATATCCAATCCATTCAGTAAAATGAACTTCTCCACAAGTGTTAGCATGTATGGTAACTATTATGGTGGATCCAAACCTTCATTTAGCCTTTTTTATTTGGTTATATTAACACCACCATCCCAGTACCAGTGTCTCATATGATGAATCACACTCTTCTTCTCACACAAGAGATAGTACATCCTATTCAAGGTCTCATGTTAATCCTCATGTGCATGGCCCTTCATGCAGTGGTATTTCTTGTAGTATCACCTCCAAATCTTATGGTGGTCCCCAATCACACAACCCATATTATTCTTTCCCTAGTCCTCCGCTAGGCTCCTTAACACCTCAATCCTAGTTACCTCCACCTTAAGTTAATATTGTTCACCAGGATCCTCCCTAGCAAGGCCAAGTCCATGCCCAAGAAAATTTGTCCAATTCATAAAATGTGCATAACAATAAAAATAATAAAATAGGAAGAATAATATGCCAAAACAAAACCAAGGTATTTGAGGAAAACCCACCCAATCAACCTACTAATGTTGGGGCAATTCCAGACCCAGAAATTAGAATCAAGATCCCAATAATCCACCAAAGCAAGGGAAGAATGGTTATATTATAACTAACCGATCTTTCATTATTTGTAATACACTTTGTCACTATACTAATCATTTCCCTAATTTACCTTAGGTTGTCCTTTTCAAGAGGAAGAAACCACTAGAGCTGATGCTAACCCCACATAAATGCAAGTTGGAACTCGACCTAGTCACCCTCCTACTTCACAATGACAAATGTGAAAAACCCCTTCCCAACATAAATCTTAGTATCCATTCATCAAGTAGCATCACTTGCTAATAAACCATCTATCTCTACTCCATCAAGAGATCCTTCCTTCCAAACAATTTACACTAAGAAAATGGATAACGATCTTCAGACTTGCAATTGATAATACAAAATGCCCCTTGAATTTAATCCACCTGAAAAGCATGACATTCCACCTTAAAATAGTGGCCACTTTCATATCCCACAACCTAACATATAACCTACTTCAGAAGTACCAAACATACCTTTACTTTACACTACTCATAACCCACATAAAAAGGGATACTCATAACTATAGTATTGTGGATGACTTCATTCAATCCTCTACTACCATGTCTACACTTGAGGTTCTCCAAAATTGTCCATCATAATGGAACTCCTTACTACTAGTTTTGGGTGTTGTTGATCCTTCATATGCTACATTAATCACTTTTGACTTAGATAGGGATGCTCATTTCCTCCCTTTGTTAGTTGAATTTTAGGTTCCAATTGTAATTAAAACCCTTATTATCCATCTTCGCATTATTGATGATGGTGCATCCACATACGTCATGTCCATTCAAGTGTGGAAAACATTGATTTCTCCTAAGTTAGTTCCATCAACAATCATCCTTCATGCTTATGATAGTCATATTTCCCAACCATAAATACTTTTATAAAACATTCCCATCAAACTAGATGGTAAGATGATCATGAAAATTATCAAAGTTGTAGACATCCAACTAGACTACAATATTATTTTAGGTTGTAGTTATATCTATGCTATGAAGGTCGTTGCCTCACCTATTTTCTTGCTTATGATGTTTCCTCATCAAGGAAAAATTATGTCCTTGGATTAAATTACATATTACTATCCCAAACCATAGTCTAATCCTAACAATGTCTTTCCTACCCTTGAGTGAAACCAATCCATTCCCTCTTTTACTAAGGTAGGTTCTGGTGTATTTAAAGACTCCAACCCAGTTGGAACTATATTTGTTCACCACCACATGTTTTTCTAACATGAATGCATCTTATGTGTACTATTACATTAGAGGATCCATATTCTCATCTTTATAATGAACTAATTAGTTCAACATATTTCAAGTCATCATCTATAGGGAAACCATGGTTACGATCACCAAATACATCAATTTATTTTTTCCCTCCCCCCACATTGTAGTTGGGACCCTTGTAATGGCCACATTGAGCCTTCCTAGACTTACCTTAGGTATCTTGGTTTGGTACCTTAATCCAACCAATCCACTAGGGTCATTGACCCCATCTCCCCATATAATATTGACTCTTGTACAACCTATGGGTGTCCTCTAATCGTCAACCTTGCGATCATTCAAGGAGTCCATCCCTTAACATAGGACTATGAATGGTATAGTCATATATCGGGGAAAGAACAAGAAAGTTGGTGGCAATAATATTCTAGGGTCATCTATCACCACTAAAACCACCATTCCTAATTGAGTTACCCTCGTTCTCTATCCAACACCAGTAGTCATGTCAACAAAAAGTGCCATGTGCTCCATAGGTATGGGATTGATTTACCCAAAAGAAGGGAGTTTGGACAATTATTCCCTAGTGGTTGAAGTTATTCTTCTCAATCCAGCCAAGAAGCACAACAAGTCATTATGTACCAACCATCCTTGTGCCTTGTGTGAAATGTATGGGCATTATTCATATCATTGTCCCAAACTTCTTGAGTTTCAGGCTACCATTATGATTGTGAAATATCGATGCCATGCCTCCAATAGTGCCTCCACCTAGTTCAATGGTTGTGGATTCAATATCTGCATGTCATTAAATTATGTTTAGGGAAGGGGCATATCTAGTCCACAATTAATTCCTCCACCTAATTTCAAGTATGTAGATTTTGTATCCTTTTGTTATATTTCCACTTCAATGGGCTCTTTGTACTATGATCATTCCTCATTTTCACCAGACATTTATACAAGAACTTCATTTGTTTCTTCTTGGCCCTTGATTTTAGTATGGGTGGAATTTTCCTCCACATATTCCATATCATCATTTTTTGGGGTTTCCTATGTGAGGGATACTTTACACCCTTATGGATTTGATATAGGTTCCATCCTTAACATTGGTAACTCCTCAATCACTTTGATAGTTATACCTAATACCCTTGGCTCTAATATCCCAATTTGTCACTTAGAATAAGGTCTTTTAGAACCATTACTACTCCTTTTTATCCATTGGATGATATGCATCATCATGCTTGTTTCCTCCCTTAGGATGAATTCACCCCAATGAATCTTTCTGACCAATATTGTATTGATTTTTTTATTTTACCCCACCTGATTAGGTTGATTAGTTTAAAAATATAATTCCTACTTAGATGTCTTTGAGGAAGGGAGAATGGCCAATATTTATCCCACCATTAGGGTGGAATTTTTTGTTATTTCTAGTGTCACTAAAAACATCCTTCTTAGAGCATATTATTCCCTTGAAGAGGTTGATTCTTATAAATCTCTAATCCAAGAAGTTTTGACATTTATGCGTCATCTTTTTCAGAAATTCCTGGACTCAATCCCGACTTTATTGATAATGATTTGGTACATAACAACAATTGAGCATTGTATTTATACTAACTAGATGCATCTCCTACTCCAAAAAAAACAAAGGCCTATCCATTTGACCAAAGATTTAACCATCAAGGTAGAAACTAATAAACTCTACCAACCTAGTTTTATCTATCCAATCGCTTACACAACATGGCTGTCTAATCCTATTTGCATTAACAAGAAATGAGGAATATTTCATGTCTATACCAATTTTATTGATCTTAATAGGGCACGTTCCAAAGACAATTGAATTATTCCTTTCATCAATAAAATTATTGATGCTTGTGAAGGTCACGAGGTTCTCTTTTTCATGGATGCATTCTTAGGCTATAATAAGATCTAGATTCATCCACAAGACCAGTATGTTGAAACAAATGAACAGGTTGTTGATGTGTTTGCCAGGCCTCTTTCTCCTGTAAAGTTTGAGCACTTTCGAGATAAGCTTGGTATAGTCCAAAAGGACCTCCCCTTGAAAGAGGGAGTAGTGTTGATGATACTATGGTATCCTAATCAATAGTGGTAGCTCCGTTAGGATTTTATATCCTAGGGAATCTTATGATTCCTGGGCAACTCCTTAGAGACTATCAGAGTACCACAAGATGATGATGTGCCAGCCCAGTGTTGTGATTCCAACTTAATTGTTGTGTTGTGATTCCAGCTTAATTGTCGTGTTGTGATTCCAACTTAATTGTTGTGTTGTGATTCTAACTTAATTGCTATGTTGTGATTCCAGCTTAATTGTTGTGTTGTGATTCCAACTTAATTTTTGTGTGGTGTTTCCAGCTTAATTGTTGTGCTTCTAGCTTAATTGTTGTGTGGTGTTGCTATCTTAATTGTTGTTCTTCCATCTTAATTGTTGTGTGGTGTTGCCAGCTTAATTATTGTGCTTCCAGCTTAATTGTTGTGTAGTGTTGCCAGCTTAATTGATGTGATTCCAGTTTAATTGTTGTGTGGTATTGTCAGCTTAATTGCTGTGATGATGTTCCAGATTAATTGTTGTGATGATGTACCAACTTAATTGTTGTGATGATGTGCCAACTTAATTGCTACGATGAGGTGCTAGCTTAATTGTTGTGATGATGTGCCATCTTAATTGTTGTGATGATGTGCCATCTTAATTTCTCATGACATGCCAACCTCATGTTGTGATGATGTGCCAACCTCGTGCTGTGATGCTAGCTTCATGCTGATGATATTGTGTAGCAAGCTTTGTACTATGATGCCAGCCTCGTCTTGAAGACTCTCAGCCTAGTGTTGATGTTGATGATGCTCCAACCTTTGTGTTGTGATATTTTTGTTTTTGATGTTGTATCAGCCTTGTGCTATTATTGATGATGATGATGATGTATTAATGTTATACTAATCCATGTTGATGCAGTTGATGATGATGATGCAACTTCAACTTCTTGCTAAAGTTGTTGATGGTGATGCCACTTCAGCTTCTTGGTGAAGATGATGATGATGATGCCACTTCAGCTTCTTGTTGAAGATGATGATGATGATGATGCCACTTTAGCTCCTTGTTGAAGATGATTATGATGATGATGATGCTATTTCATCTTTTATGCCGAAGATGATGATGTTACTTTATCTTCACGCTGAAGATGATGATGATGTTACCTTAGCCTCATGTTGATGAGGATGATGATGCCATTCCGGCTCCCTGCTGAGAATGATGATATTGATGATGAGAAAAACTTCCGATGATTTATAGATATGCCAGTCAGTGTTCCAAGATGTCGTTGATGATGCTTCCCTCTCTCTCATCCGATGTTGTTGTAGAATACCCTTATTGTTAAGGGGGAGTGTTGAATTATTGTAACTGCAAAGAGTATTCTATTTATTATTGATGTATTATTCATTAGATCAATCCCCTTTTGTGGATTTTTCATGTCGGGTATTGTAAATGACCAAATCCCCTTCTGTGGATTGGTCAAACCCTAATTGTAATAGGCTAAATGAAAAGTTAGCCACGGAATATATTAAAGTGGTTATAACCACCTGGAATGAGAAGTCGGCCCTTCCAGTGAAAAGACACCCTAGTTCATTGCTTGCCAGATTGTATAAATAAGAGAGGCTAGCACCTCATTTGTTCACACACTCACTTGTTCATCAGAGCACAAGTTCGGAGCTACAGTTGGAGAAGAAGGAAGAGAGAGAGAGGCACATTCTTGGGAGAGGAGTTTCTGTATTTGTTTGAGTTATCTCTTGGCATTGTATTAACTATCTATATTAAGGAAGTTTTTGCTGAGTTTTCTCCCCCATGAGGGTTCCCAGGATAAATGATGTGTTTCTTGTGATTGTGTATTTCTCAGTGATCCTATTTATGCTATGGTTATCTAATGAAATGAAAAGAAACCTAATAATAGCTTAAACCTTAACACTTCACTTATCACATTATTCCTTTTGGATTGAATAACACTAGAGCCACTTTCTAGTGATCCATGTTATATTATTTTCATGAATTGGATGATATCATCCTTGCTTACCTCAATGATATCACTACTAGTTTGAAGAAATTGTTGTAACACTTAGATGACTTATGCATTATTTTCCTTTAGTGTTGAAAGTATAAAATTAATTTGAACCTCATCAAGTGTGTTGTTTGTGTTACATTGGTCACATTTCAGGATTCATTGTCTCCAAAAAGGTTATTACTATTAACCCACTAAAGGTTCAATCCATTCTTTGAGCTTCTTCCAATAAATATTGTATTCTTCTTCGGGCATGTCCCCGATAAGATATGGGTATAAGAAGTTTGGAATCGAACCAATCGAGCCATTACAAGATCGGTTGCGAGGAGCCCGACAACAACCCATGGGGGATGAAAAGAAAGATGATGGATCAAGAGATCCTATTAAAATGTTTCTCAAGGAATTCCTCACGCAACAAATGAACAAAATGATGGAAAACTTCACATAGATCCTTTGACGACTACCCACAAGAGAAGCGTATTCATCAAGTGGCCATGCAACCCCCTTCAAGGTACAAGTAAATTTTGATATTACATTATTTGAAGGACTGATAGATGAAAATGTTGTAGATAAATGGTTGAATTTGCTCAAAGGGTATTTTTTGGTCCGTAATTTTTTCGAGAGGGAAAATATCACTTTTGCAGACCTCAAGGTCGTTCCCCATGTTAAATACTAGTAGGTTACTTACTCTGAGAAAAGGGATGTGAAGGAATCTGCAATGTTTGTGGTGGCCACTACATGGGGATCTTTTCAGGGCACCATTAAATAAAATTACTACCCTCTTGGAAGTTATGAGGACCAGTACACCAGATGGACTACCCTACGCCAAGAAAGAGACCAGACAATACCAGACTTCACCAATATTTTCCATAGCCTACGCACCAAATTGGGTATCAAAGACTTTGAGCATCATCTGGTGCTCAAATACCATGGTTGTTTGCATAAATACATTCAAACATAAATGGAGCTTTTGGACATCGCCTCATTGGGCATGGATTATAGATTTGCCATCAATATTGAGCATAAATTTAAGTATAAAAGGTGAGAGTTTGAATCTTCAAACCCCTCACAGCCGAAGCAGGGCAAAGGAAACCCCAACCCACATAACAAGGGACCAATTCCATATGGTCGCCCTCAGGACAATCAGTCCAAGATGCAACACAAGAAGGGAAATGAGAAGACGAAGAAGGACATGAGAAAATGGTGTGAGTACCATACAATTCCTTGGCACAACACCAAAGAATGTTGCTCCAAGCAGTCCCTCATGGACGAACTGAAGGATTCTGAGTCAGAGGCTGATTCTGATTCCGAATCAAATCTTGAAGGAGGGAAGCAGATTGTTGATGTTGAACCCAGTTCCACTATCGCTACCACCAAAGTCCGAACAAGTGAACTAGAAGAACCAGAGGAAGGGAAATGCCTCTTTCACTTGCAGATGTGGGTAAAGGGGGTTCCACATCATTTTAATGTTGATAGTGGTAGTCAGAAGAACTTGATTTCAGCAGAGGTCATCGAGTGGCTAGACCTTCCAACGACACCACACCTGCATCCCTACACCATCGGCTAGCTTTGACAAGGAAGAGATCTCTAGGTCAGCCAACAATGTCGTCTACCCTACGACATCAAGCATTTCAAAGATGAGGTACTGTGTGATATTTCTCCCCTTGAAGTTTGTGAAGTTATTTTAGGACAACCATATTTGTTTAAGTTTCATGTTGTGTATGAGTCTAGACCCCGTAGTGTTATTATTACTTTGGGTAGACAATTGTACATGATACCAAAGGTAGCATCACCTATTTATATTTCATTAATATCTTCTAAGAAATGCAGTAAGGTCATCTCAGAGATTGGGAAGTTCATCTTGTTTGTGATCCATGCTCATAGTAAACATAAGGTCGCCTCCACATCTGTGGCCTCTACACAGAGCCTTTCTTTGCAGTAGAAGCAAGTGGATAGGATCATGGAAGAATATAGAGACATCCATACATAGGCCTAGCCCCAAATTTATCAGCAATATCTAGACTTTGCCACCACCTATCAACTACTGGGTACAGACACGAATGTCACCGATTTTCACATTCAGGACAAACTCTTATGCCACCTGGGCCATATTTGTGTTCCTACAAGAGAGCGTGCAAAGATGATTTGGTAAGCCCACTACAGTTGGATGGGAGAACATTTTGGCATGGAGAAAACTATGGTTGTTCTTCAGAAACATTTTTATTGGCCAAAACTTCGACAAGACATCAACAAGTATATCAGATCTTGAACTGCCTATGCCATTTCCAAGCCAACCATCAAGAAGCAAGGCTTATACACCCCTCTTACTACTCTTGAGAAGCCTTGGGAATCCATTGAAGCAAGGCTTATACACCCCTCTTACTACTCCTGAGAAGCCTTGGGAATTCCATCCACCAAGCAAGGAAATGACTCTATATTTGTGGTCATTTATTGGTTTTTGAAGATGGCCATCCTCACAGCCTGTAAGAAGAATATCACAGTGGTAGATAATGCCAAGATCTTCTTCGAATGAGTGTGGGTCCACTTTGGGATACCACAAACCATCATCTCTGATTGGGATAACAGGTTCCTCAACACATTTTGGATGAGTCTCTGGTTACTTTTGGACACCAAGCTCACAAAATCAACTGCTTTCCACCCCCAAACAGATGACCAAACAGAGGTCATCAATTGGATGATTGTGCACATCCTACACATGTACAATTCTAAGAATCCACATACATGGGACGAGAGTCTCCCCTATGATCAACACAGTTACAACCAGGCTCTCCATAGCTCCACTGGCCATAGGCCATTTTAGGTGGGTCTGGGATTCCAACCCTTGAGAACCATTGATGTTACACTTCCTCTTGCCACCACACAGACAAAATATTCCCATGATCATTATGCGATCGAAAAAGCCACTAGATTCATTGAGTGGTGTTTTCCCTTGGTTATGTAAGAAAGAGAAGACTAAGGAATAAAGGTGAAGTACAAACTGCATGGAAGGCACATAATCTGAGGAAGGGTTGAAGTGGTTAAAGAAGTAGAAAAGAAGGAGCGAAGTAAAGGAAAAGCTATCCATTGGAAGAGAAGATAGAGGAAGACAAAGAATTGAAGAAGATGGATCATGGACAACTCAACAAGTAAAAAAAGACAACAATAGGTGCTTTGGAGCACCTCACGGAAAAGAAGGAAGGATAGGATGGAAAAGCCCTTAAAATGCAGGTCAAGTGGACCTAGGGTTTCTTTGGCACCTAGGGTTTTGGACCTAGGGTTTTGAAACCTAGACTTTGGTATAAGGCTGTCTGAGAAAGTCATGTAATGTATAAATAAATGTCTAGGAGAATCAAAAGGGTTGCTTGATAATTGGTTTATTAGCATTATTGTTGTTGGTGGTGATTGTTGTTGAGGACAATGTTGAGTTTGTATTGTAAGATCTTCAGCTGGGTGTGAAGATCACCGATGTAGCTGGGTGCACAGGGAGGGAAGAGAAAGAGATAAAGAGAGAGAGATCTACAGCTAAGTGATCATATAGAACTGTATGCATTTATCTAATATATCAAGAAACATAGTTCTGTGGACATAGCCCTAGGGAGAGGGTGAACCACATATATCTTATTGTCTTGTGGTTGATGCTATGTTGTTTGCTATATGTTATCCTGTTATTGAATTGTTGTGTTATATCAAATATATAAATTTGTGAAGTGAGCATAATAGTGGTAAATAATATCTAGATTGTTGTGTGTTGTTTCCCTGGATCCACTTTGCATTTCCTCTGGTTGTAGACACATGTGTCCTGCAACCCCCTATTGCTACTTTTGGTGAGACTACATCTTCTTTGTAAGTGTTTCCTAAAGGGCTAGTAGTTAGGGCTTGTTGGTGCATTGTTAGAGTTGAACCTTGGGTCTGCCCCTGTGCGAACAAATGTATCCATTGCTGGGACCAAAATATTTTTGAGGGGATGCGAAGGTGGTTTCCATCGAAGACAAAAATTCAGAAGTGGATAGAAGAACAAGAAAAAGACTTCGCTGAAGCCCAGAACAAGAATCCTAACATTAGTACAAAAGATTGGTTGGGAAGGTACATCTTCATCGACATACACAATATTTTCTTTGGAGGAATTCATAAGGAGTTATACAAGTGGTTAACCATATTAGTAGATACCCAGTGTGAGATCAGATCTAGACCACCTATGGTTTGGAAAACAACACTAATCAAGAAGGTCAAGAGAGTCGATAATGCTATGTCTAGAGCAGTGGATCTCTGGTTTGATAACACTATTGGAGGATACATTACTGAGTTTTCTATTGACAGAGTAGAATCATATAGTCAAGCAGAGAGGTATTTCTTTAAGGGACCTAGAGGGAATTTTCTACACTTCTTGGAGCTAAGGATTAAAATGATATTACATGAGAAGAATATCCTAAAGATACAGTGAAGCTAATGTTCAAGAATTCAAACATTGACAACGACATAGATATTGGACACATGCGCAATGGGAAATCATTTAGAGAGGTTCCTCTTACAAACCTATTTAAGAAAAACTATGGAGATAAGGGATTCTACAGTGGGGAAGAAACAAAACTAACAGACGAAGAGTATTTAGAGTCTGTAAGAACAGAGGAAGTACAGACTAAAGAACTTCACCGAGGAGAACCAGAAACTTTAAGAACCACACCTACTATTGAAGTAAGTACTATTACACCTCTTGTTGTTTTAGCAATGTTAAGTAACCAAAGTAACCAGAGTAGTCAGAGAAATCAGAGTATTGTTACAAGAAATTTAGCACATACTCAGTCAACAAACCAAGGAAGATCTATGGTAGATGAAATGAGGTTACCCATATTCAAGGGAGATGGATCTGAAGATCTTGACCAGCACTGGTTCTTATGCAAAGTTGTATGGAGAATCAAGAAAGTCACTAACGAAGCTATTAAGAGAACTCAGTTTAGTACTACATTGAGGGACCACACACTGAATTGGTATATGAAGTTTGCTTCAGGACCTAGAAAACCTAAATCGATGAATGAAATTAAGACTGCATTGAGTGTAGAATTCAAGAAACCTAAGTCAGAGTCACAATGCATTACAAAGATGAAGGAAATGAAGAAAAAGGTGACTGAACTTGTTTGAGAGTTTTATCAGAGGTTTAAGACTTTGACAGGTAATTTGAGTTATTAGATCCCAGACGAACAAAATAAATAATGGTTCATCATTGCTCTCCTGCCACACATCAGATTTCCTCTGATGCAACATAAGGTCGCTTCATAGGTTGAATCACTAGAGATCTCCATGAAATTAGAAGCAACCCCTGTAGGAGAATCCATCCCAGGTATGAGCCAGATTTTAAATCAGTTGACTAGTTTATATTTACAGGTGGAGGATATGAAGAAAGAAAAAGGAAAAGAGAAAAGAGAAGATATCTAGTGTATCAGAGGTAAATCAGAAGGCCATGAAAAAGAGAATTTTCCCCTATTTCATGAATACTTGGCTTTGGGAGCGCCTATCCCGTTGAAGCAAACTACTCTACCCTGGTGCTAGGTATGTAGAACTAGACATCACCGTAGTGAATGTTATTATATGCAAAAATATGTCCAGCCACCTACCAATATTTATTGTACATTTTGCAAGTCTGTGGGGCATGATGAGAAGGATTGTAGGGATTATGATCTCATGCATGAAAAATCAAGGGATACATACAAAATTCAAGGAGAAGTACAACAAGAGGGAAATAATGCACAGTTCAACTCTGCAAGAAGAGGAAATTTCAATCCTTGCAGTGGATTTAGAGGAAGGGGATGAGAAGCAAGTATGGGTCGAGGTAGAGGTCAGATCATTTTCTATAACAGCGCACATCCAAGACATTTGGCAAGGGATTGTCAGAACCCTTGTACTACTTGCAACTACTGTAACTCGTTTGATCATGTTATCAAAGAGTGTCCGATATTGTTAGCCAAATTCCAAGAGAGACATGGAGGAAACCAGTAAGTCCAATTGATATCAGCAGAACCTCGCAGTGAGGACCCCAAAGTCATTGTGATTACTATAGGAGGTGTTGTTACAGGAGAAGACATGGTAACTTCAAGAAAGACTGCAGAAGAATTAGGGATCATAAGAGTTGCAGACAAGGCACAATTGTTTGATCCAAGGAGAGAGAGGCATACGTTTGAAGAAGCAAGGAAAGGATTTGTAGAAGAACAAGCTTCTTCATCTAAGGTACAACCAAAAGTAAGGGAATGTGAAATGCCACCAACATTTGATCAGTCTGTCTTAGATAGAAGGGGAAAAGAGGTAAGAAAGCTCATGGAATTCTTATACACTCATATCAATTTGATTAAAGATGAAAAAGTTGTGCAAGAATTACAAAACTTAGTAAGATAATATGAAACTGGAAGAATAGACCCTATTCTAAGTATAGCTATGAATCAAGTATCAAGGAAAATAAGGACAAACAAGGAATTACACCTTAGTGCTCACATTGGAGACTACGATGTGGACTATGTGGTCCTCGACTTAGGATCATAAGTGAATGTTATGATAGAGTAGACTTGGGAACTAATGGGAAAACCTAGATTGATTTACTCTCCTATCAGGCTCATGATGGCTAATCAACAGGCGGTGAGCCCATTTGGAATAATAGAGCATGTCCTTGTAAATATTAATGGGGTAAGGACATTTGTAGACTTTGAAGTGATTGAGATTGTCTAACACCTTGTTTCCCCCAGTTTGTAAATATAACTAGACTGCACGAGGACTATGGAAAACTCATAATTATGAACATGTGATGTAAATGGATCTACAGAAAGAGGTCAATGAATGTGAATAACATTCTGAATTTATTGCAGGACTGCTGATGAGGGGATGTGCAGAAAAGAGACCATGATGGCGGTGGAAGGCACCTGAAAAGGTGGCGTTAACTTCCACCGAGAATTAAATACCGTATTTGGACTCCGCTGGCTCGGAGAACCAAAAGTGGCTCACTGGCCCTGAAATTTAATACCTCATAGGCTGGTAGGTGGATGGCTTGATGAGGGATGGGATGGTGAACTGCCCATTCGTAGAGTCGTTAGGCCTGATTGGCATGAGGGTAATCATGACACACGCAACCTCATGAGAGGATAAGGCGTATGGCATAGACGATTGAGGGGCAGGCGCGAGGGGAACTCTGGAATTAGGTAGAGTGAGTGATAGCAGAGAGGAAGGATTGCAACCTTCGCTCCTGGTCACTGACAGATAGAGAGACGCAGTCTCAGAGCATCGTGGTCTCAGCTCGGGGGTGGCTAGTGGTAAATAAGTTGGGAGTCGCTGAGCCTACGGTTGGGTGGAAATGAGCACCCCTCTCAGCAGTTGCACCATTTCTGGTGTTATTTCAGATAAGTGTTTTTACATATTTGTATCTTGAAATTTATAGAATGATTTATATGTATATGCATATGTCCTAGAACTGTGAAATTATGTATGATCTCTATGTAGGAATGTCTGTGCAGTGTTTGATAATAACTAATGGACATACGCTTGTAATAGAGGAAGCCATGCATGACTTACGTCGATAAAAATGAATCTAATCATGCCCAGATTGAACTAAGTCAGGTATCCAGCCTGCCTCGGGAAATTGTTTCCCTTATTTGTATTTAGGAAGGGATCGAGATAGACCTCTGCACGAAACTTCTCCTCCTTAGGAAGGCTTACCAAGAACCTGGGAAAAGGACTTGGGTGTGCAAGTCTTAGCAACCCTTTATGAAGAGGAATGGTCCTCTTCGAAATCCCAAAGTAGCAGCGTAAGGATAAGTATTGATCGATGGATGAGATCCTATCGGGGAATCTGCTGTCATTCATGACCGTTAGATCATAGGAATGAATGAGAACGTAAATTGCCTTAACCCTTTTTCCTCTATCTTCGTGAGTAGCGAGGAAATCCGATTTGTAGAACCTCAAACTCCATGAGAACATCTGGGCCGTTGGTTGTCCACATCCAAAGAGTAGAGGGAAAGGGTGCGACATCGAGATCGATCTAAACCATCATATCTTAGCCAGGACACCCGACAGATGTTAGATCTATAGGGAGATAAACGAGGGTTAAGCCCTCGTGAATAGGATCTCGCTACCTCGGAGGTTCGCAAGGTAAGAGTCCAAAAGTTGGATGATCCAAGTCGCGAGTGGCAAGGCTGCAAGAGGATCTGAGCCATCCATCTGAGGAGGACAGGTGGCAGAGATCGAGGAATCTTGTGTGCTTGAGACTCACGGGGTAGAAGCCCAAAAGTTGGACGCTCCAAGTCGCGAGGCAGAAAAGTGGCAAGAGGAATCCGGGCCATCTATTCGAGGAGGACAGGTGGCAGAGATCCAGGGATCTCGTGTGCTCGGGACTCGCGGGGTAGAAGCCCAAAAGTTGGACGCTCCAAGTCGCGAGGAAGCAAAGTGGTGAGAGGAATCCAGGCCATCCATATGAGAAGGACAGGTGGCAGAGATCCAGGGATCTTGCTACCTCGGAGGCTCGCGAGGTAAAAGTCCAATGTTGGATGCCCCAAGTCGCGAGTGGCGAAGCCACGAGAGGATCCGAGCCGTCCATAGTTGAGGACGCGTGTAGTTGCAAGTAGCGAGGTGCCGAGAGCCGAGCACGAGAGAACCCCTAGAAACCCTCGAGGTAGGGCCCGCCTGACTGACGAGTGGACACGTATCCCCTAGAGAAGGGAGTCAATGCCCCGTTGACTTATCGTGTCTCGGGAGATCACAATAGGAGAGCACGAGAGTTTGACTCTAAAACTCACGAGGGTGCGAGCTGCGAGAGGCGATGAAGTTTAATCCTAGCCTATGGTTACAGGTGGGGAGGGCGCTAACTAAGAAAGGAGCTATACCCATTTCATGATCTCGGGTATCGGTGATTTGTGAAGAAAATTTGAGGGCCTTTGATTCACGACTCGCGAGGTCGCGAGTTGTGAAAGGCGCCTGGTTCGTCTGACCTGTGGTCCTAATACACGATCACAGGGAGGTGAACAGGGAAGAACTCGCCTGCACTAGACCCCTGTAGGACTCCAGGAATTATCATTATTGAGAATTCAGCCAAAAAAAAACTTTCATATAGGTAGTGGGTGTGTTACAGATTGTTGATGATAGTTGTCCTTATTCTGAATTGTTAGGAATTGATTGGGCTTTCAACAATTCGACTATTTTTGACCTAAAGAATAGAATAATGACATTCAAAGGTAACGGACTTAAGGTCATTGGACCTATGGACCCAGATGAAGGTCACATATACACAAAACCTATCAAGGAAGAAGAACGTGCATATGAACTAGAGAGAATACACAAACTGACAACAAGACAACATGATTACATTAATCCTACAACAAATGGAAATATCAGTTGGCGAAGTGAAATTTCATGTTCATCAGATTCAGAGGAAGCACTGGAAAACTGCCAGAACAGAATGTATGAAGTGTCCACACGACGATGTGCCAGATTGACTAGAGCAGTTTGCTGGATTGGCACAAAAGTTAGTAATTTCCCAACATTTTATGTCTTGAATAATTTAGAGACATTTCTAGCTGAAATTGAGAAAATTGTACCAGTACAATAGAGGATGTTGGAATTGGATGAATCCTTGAAAGCTACACCAGATAGATGGTGGGGAACACACAAGAAGAACATCGCAGAATGGGTACAATGTCGCACCTTATTGATAGTATGCTTTTCAAATAAAGATGAAGGATGCAAAGTTCGTTACACATGCAAGAGTTGTACTAAGGATCACATGCAGACTTGTGAGGAGGCCTGGAGAAACAATCCTAAACAACAATGGGTGCATAAGTTCATTAACACCTTGGATACTGTGCCTATCAACTGGTATCTTCAAGAAGAACTGTGCCTCATCACTACAGACTGGTATGGAATGACTCAGAACTTTATAGCTACGTTTTTATTTGAAAGTCAGTACCCTACAATAGATTAGACGTTACAGATTATAAGACAAAAGGTCTTTGAGGAGGCACCTAACCTACCTTTTACCCAAGAAGGAGATAAATGGATTTCGCCTCTTCAACAATTACAAGATTGCTACAATATTAATGTTGACGAGTATGATGACACGAGGGATGTAAACATCTTAGAAACTGAGGGACAAAGAGAAATAGAAGGACCAGGAATTGAATTACCCTTTGTTGGACAACCCATTAAAATTAAGAAGGTTAATATTGGAACAGAGCAAACACCTAAGTTAGAAAATGCGGGAGACTATTGGGATGATGCTACTATTAACAAGATCATAGAGCTATTACATGAATATCGGGACTTGTTTCCAACCAAGTTCATAGGCATGAAGGGCATTAAAGGGGCCATGGGAGAAATGAAGATCCCCTTGAGAGTATATGTAAGACCTATCAAGCAGAGACCTTATAGACTGAATCCCAAATACAAGCATAAAGTTAAGATTGAATCGGATAGAATGTTGGAAGCAGGAATGATAGAACCAATTGAAGAATCTGAATGGATCAACCCTATGGTGGTCCAAGACAAGAAGTCAGGAGAAATCAGAATTTGTGTAGATCTAAGGAAACTGAATGATGCATGTCTACATGATCCCTTTCCTACAACCTTTACTGATGAAGTGCTAGATAATGTAGAAGGAAATGAGGTCTACTCATTCACAGATGGATTTTCAGGATATCACCAGATCAGAATTGCTAAGGAAGATCGACATAAGACCACATTTGCAACAAAATGGGTGTCTTTCTAGTATACCGTGATGTCTTTTGGGTTGAATAATGCACCAACCATATTTTCCAGGGTGGTGGTTGAATAATTTAAGGACTTTTTACACAAGTTATTGGAATCATACTTTGATGATTGGACTGTTTTTAGCCTACTAAAAGACCAGATTGAATGTTTAAGATTGATGTTAGATAAGTGCAAGCAATGCCATATTGCCTTGAATTTGAAAAAGTGCATTTTTGTTTCATCCTTTGGAGTGTTGCTAGGGAATATTGTGTGCAAGTAGGGGTTGGTGGTGGATCCTTCCAAGATTTCCATTATCGTTGATCTACCTCCTCCCACTTTGGTTAGACAGATGTGCATTACATTGGGGCACACTGGATACTATAGAAAGTTTATTAAGGGCTATTCACATATAACAATACCTATTGAGAAGCTATTGAAGAAAGACAATAAGTTCCAATGGATAGAAGAATGGAAACAAAGCTTCGACACACTAAAGAAGAAAATGGTCACTGCGCCTATCTTGGTTTTTCCAGATTGGAGTAAGGAGTTCAATGTTCATGTTGATGCTTCTTCGATTGCATTATGATCAGTTTTATCACAACTGGGTGTAGGAGATATTGAACACCCCATAGCCTTTGCTAGCAGGAATCTTTCTACAACTGAAAGGAACTATACTACGACCTAGAGAGAAGGCTTAGCTATGGTATATGTGCTACAAAAGTTTAGACACTATTTGCTGGGAGGACATTTTAAGATGTTCACTGATCATTTTTCATTAAAATACTTAGTCAACAAGCCAGTGTTGGGGGGAAGAATATGCCGATGGATACTACTATTCCAAGAGTATGACTTTGAGATTGTGGTCAAGCCAGGAAGAATGAATAAAGGACCTGACCACTTATCCAGGTTAGAACATGGAGAGGAACCTACTAGTCTGGAAGATACACTACCAGATGCACATTTGTTGGCCATTAGAAAATTTGATGATCACTTCGTCGAGATAGTTCAGTTCATATCCACAGGAATGGCACCTCACGGGTACACAATCATGCAGAAGAAACATTTGGTCGTCTGCGATGTTGACTTTCAATTTATAACTAGACAATTATATAAGATGGGACCAAATGAGATTCTGAGGAGATGCGTTATGGAGGCAAAGAGACCATCGATCCTAATAGAAGCACATGAAGGCATTGCAAGAGGACATTATCCAGGGAAAGCAATAATGCAGAAGGTTCTCAGAGCTGGCCTCTGGTGGCCTACTTTACATAAGGATGCCAAGGAATACTACAGAGCCTGTGATGTATGTCAAAGAGTAGGAAAGCCTTCCAGAAGGGATGAGATGCCTTTAGCACCACAATTAACATTAAAATTATTTGAGAAATGGACCATTGACTTTGTGGGACCTATTAACCCACCAGTAAAAAAAATAGGAGCTCGATACATCATCTCTTCTAATGGGTGTTCTATATGCACTAAAAAACACTTAAAAGCCCTCAATTAAATTGTCAACCAGGGGTAAGTAAACTTAGAGTTGTAGCACTATATGTGCCAAGGAAGAAAGGCTAGAGGTAGTATAGTCTAACTAAGGAAATGGGTTATTGAAAGGCTAATCTATTTAAGCAAAGACTACAAATGATTAAACCCTACTAAGAAACTTAAACTATTTACCCTAAGTAACCTTTGAACAAAGGATCGATGGATAGTTCTAAGAAGACAAATGAAAACCCTACTTAAAGAAAATTAACTTAATCATGACAATAAGAAAAACAACCTATCTGTTGATTAAGGTTGGTTGTCATTGATGTCAACCCTTAAAGAAAGACCCGTAGCACAAATTTTTGGGTAATGGACCCAATAGTTTTTTATGTAAATATGACTCATTATTTTTTTGTCATGGTTGATAAGAAGTAAATATGGATGAACTCCAAAGTGGTCCCCTTATGGTGAAAGCCCTC
>ML780175.1:700688-722941 GCA_009831015.1 Picea engelmannii | reverse complement strand
GTGTACTGTTCATGTGTGTGATTGTTTATTTATTACTGCTCATTTTTGGATAATAATTCTACATTGATATAACATTTGAAGAAAAAGGATTATAATTACGTTATTACTGATTCACCCCCCCTCTCAGTAATCCAACACTATCTACCTAATAAACAATAACAACAACAAACTACTTTAATTAACCTACTCAAATTCAATAAGCAACTATCCTATGAAATAAAGTAAATAGATAAGCAACTACCCTATCAAAGCAAAATATACAAGCAAACAACTACCCTATTAAAGCAAGTAAACAAGCAAGCAAACAACTAGCTAACCTATGATAACTTCTATAACAAGTAAACTAATCAAGATTACTCAATAAGCAACTAATCAAACTAATAAGCAAGTGAACTCTATTCTTAAATTAAACTTCCTAATTACTTCTAATTTATGAATGAAAATCTTAATCTACTAAATTGAAAGCATCATGATAATAAAATTAAATAACAACTAATCTATGATAATAAAACTATTCTTCAATCTACCAAAGCAAGAAGACTATCTAACCTACAAAAGCAAGGAAACTATCTTCTAATCTATGAAAGCAAGGAAACTATCTTCTAATCTATGAAAGCAAGAAAACTCAAATATAGTGTTGATGGTTATGTCTTCGGTATCTTATGATATCACGATGGCACTTAACAATTAATGATAAATCAAGAGGGATAAACTCAATATTGACTTCGATAGAAAAGTGAAAAGTATGAATTAGGCAATCCAATGAGAACTTAGCCATGATAGAAGCAACATCAACTATCCTTCATATCCATGTGATTATTCAATCATGCATTAATCATCAACAATATAAAAACACTAGTCTATGAAATTCAAATGCATTCTATACTAATATAAGCAAATTCACACTACTTAGATTCAAAACTAAACTTGATAGTCAACTTTGAATGAAAATTGCAACCTAAATCTAGAAAAGGAAATTGCATGAAATAAATTAGACTAATTCTATTTTGAAAAATTAAATTGCAAATGAGGAAATACTCTTAAAACAACATATGACAAGAAATTAAATAAGCAAACTACATAACAACTAGATAAGAAAATTTAAATAGCAATCATATAAGAAAACTGAAAATTAGAAACTATAACTAACACTATCCATCCACCGAAGCTTGCCAAAGAAACCATAAACCATAAACTATGTTTTAACTCTGTTTTTAAACTCTATTCCAGCATATGAAAAATCTAGCTATCATCTAATTATACACAGGGTTAGTAGCTAAGAACTTGCAAGTTCATTTCCTATTAACTAAAAGATCATTGTATATTAACACTAGCCTCCATAATAAACTGCAAAACTGAACTAAGACAATTAAATCATAAACAACAATTTATATAGAAAATAAAGAGAATAAAACTCTTGTACAGGAAATAGACAAAATGATGATTACACTACTCAAATATACAAGCATATTAACTAAATATTCACCCAGACTGTTGGTGGCCCCCCCCAACAAGTCGTGGCTACTCTTCAAAGGCGAACCACGAGCTTCAACAACACAAATTCACCATTAAAACCCAAAACATAGACTTTACACAATTTTTAGCAAAATGTATGAAAAATAACAAAACAGAGCTGAACTGTCTGTTTTCTCCCTTAACTATTTGTCTGACCACTGAGGTGGTATTTATAGATTTACAAGTTGAGAGGTTGACCACTAGGAGGGCCAACCTCCTTTAAAAACAAAAAATTACATTAAATGCATTTTAATCGCCAGTGGCTTATAGAAACTAAGTGAGCCAATAAACACCCAGTATAACAACCCAAATCGAGTTGTTAGAATCTCAGTAGCTGGAGGCCACAAGCACAAGAAAAACCCAAGTATTTGATTCACCCATCGTTGGCCGCCAATATGCTAACCGCCAAATACCCCATGGTTTTTGTGCAGGACGGAGTGCCGGATGGAGTTCCAGGCTGAGTGGTGGATGGAGTACCAGACTAAGTGCCGGATGGAGTACCAGATGCAAAAACAAGATGCGATTTTTCCCTATGATACCTAGTGTGAATCATAGCGATTTGACACAAAAGCTCTTCAAAAGCTCTCCAAAAAAGGAAAACGCATATACATATTCGGCCAAAATGGATCAAATTAATGTCATGAAATCAATCATATCATGGGCCCAACATTACCCCCACACCTAAGATTTTGTAGGTCCCACTGCAAACAAAAAGAATTTTCCCTTCATGACTAAACTTGAGAAGGAGGGGGTGGATTAAATTTAGAAGATTCTCCCTCTTGCCTGAGGTGTTTTGTCTTGGTCCTTTTGTGATGTTTCAATTTCATCCAGAGACTATTATTGGTGGTAGTCATATCATCAACCAAACATTGTAGAGAATTCATCTTGGCTTGTAGGATAACGTTATCATGGCGTAAATGAAGACTCAGTGTTTCATGCTATCTAAGTTTGAACTGGAGGGTTTGGATTTTTTGGAGGTTGCTGATGACATGTGAGGAAGACTTGAGATGTATATTATACCCTTGATCCTTTAAACCATGCAAAAAAACAATTTTACCTCTGCAAAATTAGTTCCAAAAGTGATTTCCCAGAAGCACAACAATTCTGGCCTGGCAAACTTATGAAAAATAGGTATCAAAGTGACACCTGTAACTACAAGAAAGTAACTCCTGTATAAAAAATAAGAGAGTTTTTTGTTTTTGAATATGTCCTTGATAAAAAAATCTCTTGGTTTTCAAAACTTCACTTCCATTTGTTAGGCAAACATGAAAAGAAAACATGACTAAGACAGGGAAAACAAAGTGTTTTATTTTCTGAAAAACTAGGCCTCTAAGAGAATTGAATATATCTCAAACCATAACATATATTCAAAAACTGAGAGAGGTTATTTTTTTTGGGTATTTTATGAACAAAAATCTCCTCCAGGTTTCAAAAATAATTTCCCATTTGTTCATAATCCAAACTTGAAGTTGGTTACTCACAAATTACAGAAACGCAACGTGCTCTTAGCAAAAATGTAGTGTGGTCTTTGAGAGGGTTTGTGGAGGCCTTCCCAGAGGTTTTTTGGGCTGAAAGTGGTATGGTTGGAAATTTTATGATGTAAGCTACGCAATGTAACCATCAATCACTGCAAATTCCTTCTCCAAACCTCTGAAAAACTGACTTGAAGTCAAGCTGTCCAAATGTGCAAAAACCCTCCTATGGCGACTGTATTTGGGGAATTTCTCTCAAATAATAACACCTGTGCATAAAATGAAGGAGGTTTTTTTTCTTGGTCTATTATTGACAAAAAAATCTTTCACTTTTGTCAAATTCATATTCCTTAATTCAGAAACCTATTTTTAAGTAGAACTTTGACCAAGACAATCATTTGAAAATTTATGACAAGGAGTGATGACATGACCATGATGAAAATTTATGACCTTTTATGAGTGGAGGGAGTATTAAGGACACCTAGACACACCAATGACCATTTTACAACCAAGATATGTTAAATTTTATTTGAGATTTTTATTTTGAAAATATAACAATTTGACCTAATAAGCCTATCAATCACATGAAAGAGTAAATTTGATCACTTGTGACTACAGAACTAACATATACTAACAAAAGGCTTGGTTTGTACTGGTAGGCATGGTGAATAGGATAATTTTTATTTCCTATCATCGATTTGTAAAAATTCAAACAACTATTCCTCCTTTCATATGTTTGTAATAGAAATGGCAATAAGTATTTAGCAGTTGTTCTCGCTCTGTATTTGTCACAAAGAGTAGTTAAGTATAAGCAGTCTTCTATAGTATAAACATAAAAATGCACAACAAGATTATAACACACATAATGATGTCAACAATATAGAATTTAGCATACCAATACAAACAATTGCTGATATAATATCCCAAGACATTGTAAAAAGACAGTATGACGAAATTTTGATAGAAATCCTACTTCCTCTTCTCATGGGTTTGCTATACAAATGGGCAGTGCTTAGCGTTTTTTAGCTCATGAAACTCCCCCTAGACCAAGGATATGGCATGTCCTCATGCCATGAATTAGAAATATGCTTCTTGGTCTTTATTGTTTTTAGAGGGGGGTTAGCAATAGGCTTTTCGGTCTTCTTGGCTGATGAGGCTGCAGGGGTATCAACAAGTTTCTTGGACTTTTGTTCCGGTAAAGGAATAGCTTGAGCATGAGGGTTTTCAAATTGGTAAATGAACTCATCCCACATGTTCCCTTGTTTTTCCAAATCAACTAAGACAAGTAGTTTGATAAGGCCGTGGTGAAATACGTTGTTATGGGTATTGGTTACATTCTTCCTCACTTGGGAAGACATCCTCTCAAGACTCTTTAAGAAGTAAAAGGGAAAATTCAATGGCTTATTGAACTGAAAGTGAGCTAATAATCGAAAGTGACATGATTTAAAGATGAAATATCCACCTTCACATGTGATCAATCTGGTGATGACTATGAGAGGGTTGATTAGCTCCTCTTTTATCCACTCTTTGGAGTATCCCTTAGCTCTAGAGATGTTCTGAAATTCGGGTCTGAAAACCATGTTATAGCTTGCTCTTGGCAATTGGTGGTGTTTAAACCAAAAATCTCCAACTCTTGGGAGCTTTGTGGTTGAGGCAATTGATTCCTCATAAACCATGAACACAGTGAATAGGAGCAGAGGTAGGATAAGAGTGTTCCATTGGTATTGATTTTTCCAACATGCTTACTCAATCCAATCACATAAGACAAGTAATTTCAATCCTATAATGAACAACCTGTAACGAAAATAATCCAATAAATTGGTATGTTAAGGGTATGTACAACAATTTATAGCACACAGGAGATTATCATTTCAAAAATAAAGTGATTGTTGATGTAATAACATGTATCATGAAAACGATACATGAATTTTTACAAAGATTTACTTCTTCTAGGCAATGTTATCATTTGTCAACTCATGAACCTCTCCCCCACACCTAATTATTGTGACACCTCACAATAAAAAATATAGGAAACCAGTCAGTTCTCCCAATAGTCGAAGATTTACAGCTTGTTAAGTGTAGAGTTAAATTTCAAAGATTGGTCTTACGAGAAGGTTAAAAGATGGCCCCACCTATAGGATAAGAGATCTTATATATAGATTAGAAGAGGTAGGCATGAGAGTTTCAAGATAGTCTCAAAGTTAGTTCCCAATGGAAAATTTATGGAGTTCATTAACCTTAGCTTAACCATACATACTTCGTGTTAGCTTTGTGTACAAGTAATGTCGTACATCAGGACAATTTTAAATTTATTATTTAATTTTGTCAGATTACCATCCTTGCTAGGTAGAATGCCCCACTGCCAGCAAGCCTGTTCAGTACTCCGACGGGTTTACCTAGTCATACCATAGGATGGTACCCACTACCAACAGACCCGTTCAGTATCCCGACGGGTTAGCCTCTTACACCCTCAAAGACTAGCCCTCCATCTTTTAGGATTTTAGTACAAGATTGTTTTATGCAAGAAGATGGGGGGACAGCTCTGAAAACAACTTTTTCTTTCTTTTTATTGGGATGGTATTTATGTTAGAGGATGAATTTCCATTATATATATTCCTTAGTGATTTTCCCGATGTAAGGGGTACTTAAGCAGACATAACCTATCTAAAGATATGATATAATCAAGTATTTTAGTGTGTAGTGGATGGTACTATTGGGAAATAACAAAAAGGTATCTTTAGGCTCAACTCACTTTCTTCTTTTGTAAGTTATTGTGATGTTTCCATGACTAACCACTAATCGGACCTCCTTGTTACTCTTTAATAAAGATACTTTACTTACTTACTCAGGTTTCTTTGGGAAACTGTATGAGATACCTCTAATATTGATGGTTATGGTATCACTTCCTTATACAGTGGTGAAGGTTTTCAAGAGTAAATGCTTCTTAAGATGCCTTGAGAAAAAGAAGATGAAAATATTTTGCACAAACATGGCTAACTACAAAAAGTCATTATTCATTTGATGCTTAGCAGACAACATGGTTCAAGTATAGCAATGTTTTGAGGAAAATTCTTCTTTTATATCTCCTTGAACTTGTCTACTCCTGGTGAAATAAATACCTGTAGAAATCTCTAAGACTATTTGTCAAAAACCACACTCTAAAATATCAAAAACTAATAAGATCAATGAAATCAAGTCACTGGAACATGTATCTCATAGTTCTTTTATTAAAAAGAAAATGTAAAATGAGGCTGCATTAGACTTTAAGCTAAACTAACAATGTGTGGTTTTTATTTACTATCCTACCCTACCTAAAAAGAAAGGAAAATATTTATTCAAGTATCAGAACTTTTCCAATGTAATTATGTGCGAAGCAAGATAAGAAACATACTGATATTCGCATGTGAAAAAGTTATCGTATTGATTACCTGGATATGAAGAACCAACCAACTTACTTGTTTTGGCATTAGAAGGTGTTGAAAAAGATAATAGTATTGTGGCCTAATGACCTCTTGAAACCAATTTTCAATGTAATCTTGATGTTTATCAACTGTAATTTCTATGCTCTCCTTCATCATGCTATGCAAATCCTCTTCTTCTAGATGATTGATTTCTGAAGTACATAAAGGGTCTGTTGAGATGGATGTTGAGAAATACTCAATATCAGGTCTTAGTGATTTCTCTGCACCAGATGTAGTCCATAAGTTTTCATCTTCCTTCATAGTTTGGAAAGGAAAATCATTTTGTAGCTCATAGGACCTTGATTCTTCTAATATTTCTGGAGAGGTAGATACACTGTTGGCTGGTGCTAAAATATGTTCTTCTTGATAAGAATAAATCCTGGCTATTGCTAGGATTTGAGAAAGTTCCCTCAAGCTAATGGTTGCTTCTGAGTTCATTCTATTGGTTGATGGATCCTGCCTCACATAGGGATTAGTGTCTAGGGTTCTTAAAACACCCAAAAGTTTATTTTATTATTATTTTAGATTTTTTTAATATATATATATATATATATATATATATATATATATATATATATATATATATTAATCACAACTACCTAAAAGATGAAAGACATATTTAAAGAATATTTGTGTTAACCAAACACACCATGCTTGCTTGCATAGGTGTGGGGGTTCAAAATTGGAAACCCGGAGGTAGTTTCTGTTTGGTTTCCAGCTTCTTCTCCCTCCTTGTGTCTTACATTGTTGTGATCCTCATGATCATCGATACTGGTTTGGTTTCCAAAAAGAGAGTACTTAAGTGGTTTTATTCTTGAAGATAACAAGGTATCCCTTTGATGGGAAGGTCTTCCTACTGTTTGGGTGTATGGGACTCTACTCGAGCTAGTTGAGATTATTGGTGCCAAAGTTTCTGTGTCAACTTGGGAGACAATTATGTTGGCTGAACTACCAAACAAGATATTCATCTGTTCAGGGACTATGATGTCTTTAAAGTTAGTATCTCCTGATGGTGGTAAGAAAACAAAGGTTGTATTATTTGGTTCTGTGGAAAGCTCGAGTGGTCTTGTCTCTTGTTCCACTATTACAGATGCTTCAATTTTCTGTTCTATAGTGCTCTCGGTCTTAGTCTCTTCAGAGACTACTTTATCTCTTTGGGTTGAGTTAATTCCTATTTTTCGATATTGATCTGCGAAGTTTATAAGTGGAATGTTCCTTCCCCCAAAAAGATCGGAAGGAACCTTGGTTGAAGGGTCTGATTTAGATTTTAATGTATCTACCTTTTGGGTCTCTAGGTCTGTTCATGAAAGCAAACAAAACCAAAAATAAAAATTACCATTGGGTCTGGGGGAACTTGCTATAGAAGATGTGTAGGTTCTTACCTCTTGTCTTAAAGTTCCCCCGCCACCAAACTAATGCTAATTTTTAGAAGGGATCTATTTCCTAACTATTTCCTACCCAGAGACAACTCCCCGACAACGATGCCAAAAATTATGGGTGTTCTATATGCACTAAAAAACACTTAAAAACCCTCAATTAAATTTTCAACCTGGGGTAAGTAAACTTAGATTTGTAGAACTATATGTGCCAAGGCATAAAGGCTAGAGGTAGTATAGTCTAACCAAGGAAATGAGCTATTGAAGGGCTAATCTATTTAAGAAAAGACTACTAACAATCAAACCCTACTAAGAAACTTAATCTATTTACCCTAAGTAACCTTTGAACAAAGTATCGATGGATATTTCTAAGAAGGTAAATGAAAACCCTATTTAAATCAAGTTAACTTAATCATGACAATAAGAAAAAGAAAACTATCTACCTAATAATCAATAACAACAACAAACTACTTTAATTAACCTAAGAAATATCCTATGAAAGAAAGTAAATATACAAACAACAACCCTATCAAAGCAAAATAGACAAGCAAACAACTACCCTATTAAAGCAAGTAAACAAACAAGAAAACAACTAGCTAACCTATGATAACTTCTACAGGAAGTAAACTAATCAAGATTACTCAATAAGAAAATAATCAAACTAATAAGCAAGTGAACTCTATTCTTAAATTAAACTTCCTAGTTACTTCTAATTTACGAAATGAAATCTTAATCTACTAAATTGAAAGCATCATGAAAATAAAAGTAAATAACAACTAATCTATGATAAGAAAACTATTCTTCAATCTACCAAAGCAAGAAGACTATATAACCTACAAAAGAAAGGAAACTATCTTCTAATCTATGAAAGCAAGGAAACTATCTTCTAATCTATGAAAGCAAGAAAACTCAAATATAGTGTTGATGGTTATGTCTTCGGTATCTTATGATATCACAATGGCACTTAACAATTAATGATAACTCAAGAGGGATAAGCTCAATATTGACTTCAATAGCAAAGTGAAAAGTGTGAATTAAGCAATCCAATGAGAACTTAGCCATGATAGAAGCAACATCAACTATCCTTCATATCCATGTGATTATTCACTCATGCATTAATCATCAACGATATAAAAACACTATTCTATGAAATTCAAATGCACTCTATACTAATATAAACAAATTCACACTACTTAGATTCAAAACTAAACTTGATAATCAACTTTGAATGAAAATTGCAACCTAAATCTAGAAAAGAAAATTGCATGAAATAAATTAGATTAATTCTATTTTGACAAATGAAATTGCAAATGAGGAAATACTCTTAAGACAACATATGACAAGAAATTAAATAAGCAAACTACATAACTAGATAAGAAAATTTAAATAGAAATTAGATAAGCAAATTGAAAATTAGAAACTATAACTAACACTATCCATCCACGGAAGCTTGCCAAAGAAACCATAAACTAGAAACTCTATTTTAGCTTTGTTTTTAAACTCTATTCCAACATATGAAAAATCTAGCTATCATCTAATTATACACAGGGCTAGTAGCTGAGAAATTGCAAGTTCATTTCCTATTAACTAAAAGATCATTGCATATTAACACTATCCTCCCTAATAACCTGCAAAATTAAACTAAGACAATTAAATCATAAACAACAATTTATATAGAAAATAAAGAGAATAAAACTCATGTACAGGAAATAGACAAAATGATGATTACAATACTCAAATCTACAAGCATATTAACTAAATATTCACCCAGACTGTTGGTGCCCCCCCTAACAAGTCATGGCTACTCTTCAAAGGCGAACCACGAGCTTCAACAACATGAATTCACCATTAAAACCCAAAACGCAGTCTTTACATAGTTTTTAGCAAAATGTACGAAAAATAACAAAATAGAGATGAACTATCTATTTTATCCCTTAACTATTTGTCTGACCACTGAGGTGGTATTTATAGAATTACAAGCTGAGAGGTCGATCACTGGGAGGGCCAACCTCCTCTAAAAACAACAAATTACATTAAATGCGTTTTAACTGCTGGTGGCTTCTAGAAACTAAGTGAGCCAATAAACACCTAGTATAACAACCCAAATCGAGTTGTCAGAAGCCTAGTAGATGGAGGCCACGAGCACAAGAAAAACCCATGTCTTTGATTCTCCTATCGTTGGCCAGCAATATGCTAACTGCCAAATCTTCCATGGTTTTTGTGCAGGACAGAGTGTCGGACGAAGCGTCGGATGGAGTAACGGACTGAGTTCTATATGGAGTATCGGACGGAGTGCCGGATGGAGTACTGGATCGAGATCTGGATGGAGTACTAGATGGAGTGCCGGATGCAAAAACAAGATAGGATTTTTCCTTGTGACACAGAAAACATGAATTAGTTTCCTGGGATCATAAAAACATGTTGATTTATACTCAAAATCATCACAAAACATGAATTATGCATACCTGGTGTGAATCATAGTGATTTGACATAAAAGTTCTTCAAAAAATCTTCAAAATAGGTAAATGCATATACACATTTGACTAAAAAGGATCTAATTAATGTCATGAAATCAATCATATCACGGGCCCAACAACTGCTATAGAGTATTTGACCAGATGGGCAGAAGCAAGAGCAATTAAGGACTATAGTGCAGCTACAACTACATAGTTCATCTTTGAGGATATCATAACTAGATTTGGATGCCCAAAGATCCTCATGAGTGATCAAGGCACACACTTTATCAACAAAACTATTGAAGCATTGACTCAGGAATTTTAAGTTCACCATTAGAAGAGCACACCATACCACCCACAGACGAATGGTACAGTCGAATATTTCAATAAGATCTTGGAGACAATGCTAACTAAGATTTGCAGTGTTAACAAAGATGATTGGGATTTAAGAATTCTAGCAGTATTATGGGCTTGTAGAACTACTTGCAAGAAGTTAACAACGCAGACCCCATTTAAGTTGGTATATGGCTTGGAAGCAGTAGTAATTATGGAGTACTTGGTTCCTAGTTTAAGAATTGCAGCATTTATAGGTATGGATGACACTGGCGTTGTTCAAGGTATGCTTGCACAGTTTATAGAACTGGAGGAAGACAGGTTCATTGCAGGATTACATCAACATGTATAGAAAGAAAGAGAGAAAGCTTACCATGACAGACATATCAAGAGAAAAACATTTAAGCAAGGAGATTTGGTATTGTTATATGACAACAAGTTCATGAAGCATCCAGGGAAGTTCAAGACACATTGGCTAGGACCATTTGAAGTTGCCTATGTTACATAAAGAGGAGTTGTGCAGTTGAAGACCCTTAATGGAGAATGGAAAGAAGGTTTGGTAAATGGGAGCCGATTGAAATTGTATTATGACAACCAACTACCTCACAGCTCTCAGTACCAGCTATTAGATGCAGTTGAAACTGGGTACCAGACAAAGAAAAGACAGGGAAGGACAGAGAAGAAAGCACAGGTTTCTTTATGCAGTCTACAGTTGAAGTGATACAAAAGGTTCAGTCTTGCAATGACTCGGGATGAGTCACATGTGAGTGTTGGAGGCCTGTTGGCCCTTGGTTATGTAAGAAAGTGAAGACTAAGGAATAAAGTTGAAGTGTGAACTACGCGGAAGACACATAAACCGAGGAAGGGTCGAAGTGGTTAAAGAAGAAAAAAAGAAGGAGAGAAGTAAAGGAAAAACTAGCCATTCGAAAAGAAGATCGAGGAAGACAAAGCATTGAAGAATATGGATTGTGGACAACTCAGCAAGAAGAAAAATACAACAATGGGTGCTTTGGAGCACCTCGTGGAAAAGAAGGAAGGACAGGTTGGCGAAGCCCTTAAAATGTGGGTCAAGCGAACTTAGGGTTTTGACACCTAGACTTCAGTCTAAGGCTGTCCGAGGAAGTCATGTAATGTATAAATAAAAGTCTAGGAGAGTCGAGAGGGTTTCTCGATAATTCGTTTATTAGCATTATTGTTGTTGTTGGCAATTATTGTTGAGGACAATCTTGAGTCTGTATTGTAAGATATTTAGTTGGGTATGAAGATCACCTCTGTTACTGGGTGTGCAGGGAGGAAGAGAAAGAGAGAAAGAGAGAGATATTTGCAGCTAAGTGCACAGATAGAACTACATGTTTTCATCTAATATATCAATAAACACAGTTTTGTGGACGTAGCCCTAGGGAGAGGGTGAACCACGTATATCTTATTGTCTTGTGGTTGATGATTTATTGTTTGTTATTTGTTATCCTATTATTGCATTGTTGTGTTAGATAATAGATATAACTTCACAAAGTGATCATAATAGTGGTAAAGAATATCTATATTGTTGTGTGGTGTTTTCCTGGATCCACTTTGCATTTCCTTTGGTTGTAGACACCTGTGTCCTGCAACCCCCTATTGCTACTTCGGGTGAGACTGCATCTAGTTTGCAGGTGTTGCTGAAAAGGCCAATAGTTAGGGATTGATGGTGCACTATTAGAGTTGAACCCTGGGTCTGCCCCTATGTCAACAAGTGGATTCATCACATTTGCCAATAGGTCTAGGATATTTTTCAGAAATCCAATGCTAAGTACAAGTAGCGCCATGATCAACACAGGGTACCACACAAGTTTCATGTTGGTGAGAAATTCTGGTTACATTTGTATAAGGAGCATCTCACTGGTCCCCATTGGAAGCTCCACCAACTTTGCTATGGGACTTACACTATCACCAAGGACGTGGGTAGAAATGATTTTGAGCTAACCACTCCACCCTTCCTTGTATTGCACCCAGTGTTCAATGTGGACCTCCTTCGACCATATTTTCCACCATTATTGGACACTTCAGAGATCATAGAATAAATGACACCCACAGAGCTCAACCCTAAATTCATGGAAAAATCATCCATTGATCATATAGTGGACACATAGGTCAAGGGCACTCACTAGGAGAGGATCCATCTTTATCGAGTTTTCAAGGCAGGGAAAATCCTACACCAAGGCAAGGGGCTCACCCGGGGCCAAATCCAGCAGAAGTTTTCTCACCTGATGGGGAAACTCAACGCAATGGATGCCATTGATTCCTAAGGGGGGAGGATTGATCTAGTTGTCTATTGGTGGCCACCCACCTATTCCAACTGGCTCCTCTTGTCCATTTTTAGTTCAACGCGTTCTTCTGTACTTCTTTGTAATTTTGGGTTCTACACTTTTGAGATTGTCTAAAGCCCTACACATCTTCCAGGTGGATATCGGTGTCCTTTCACCTAATCCAATTGGATTATTTTGTATTTTTTCACGTCATCACATCTTGTTGTACTTCTAGGGCCGTCTTGGAGGCCTAAACAATGTTTTTTTGGCTCACCACAATCAAACTATCGACAGAGTCAAAGTTTGACAACATAATGTGTAGTTCTCTAAAATGCCTTTCCAACGGGCTATCACATGCCTAAAACGAAGGTCGTATGCAAAAGTTACTACCATGAGAATTTGAGGTACCAACTTACCCATAGGGGCCCACATGACTTTTGACGTTTCACCTTCTAGGGTTAGGTTTTTAGATATCTAGGGTTTTGGAATTCACGAGTAATATAAAAAATGCCTCTAGATCCTCATTGTAATTCATTCTTCTCAGATGGATGTGCATAGTAGCGACATATCTTCTCAGAGATAGCTACCACCATTAGAGCAAGTGTTTTAGTTCTATAGTTTTATAGTTTCAACCTATTTCATTATTCAATAGAAGATATTGTTCACTGGATATCTGTGTTATTCTTCATATCTCTGTGTTTATTATATTCTATCTATTAATCATTTCATTTCGCTCCTAAATCTGGATCAGCTGAGTTCATTACTGATCTTCCCATGGGCACAAAAAACCCTCCTCTTAATGACAATATTCCTATTCAACATATTTTTGTCATTTCATTAGAGGACCCTTGATATAATAATATTTTGGTTTATTTTCACACCCAAAAGTTTATCCCCCATTTGTCGAAAGATGATTGATGACATATTCATCACCAGGATCCTTGATATATCCTCATTAGTGAATTCCTTTATTATCAAGGAGTCAATACCCTTCTATGCCATTGCCTCACTCTCAAGGAGGCCAAATATGTTTTAAATGACTATCACAATGACGCTTATGGTGAAAATATTTTAGGGATGAACATTGTTATCACTGGAATTTCACCCGCAAATGGTTACAAGAACCCAACATCTTCAAACACTCATTAGTTCACCCATGGTCCAGAAAATGCATTTCCAAAGGGCACAAAACTGTACAACTAGTTAAAAAATCAGCATGCGCTAAGGATACAAAGGCAACACATGCACATGCGACAGTCAAATAACGCCAGAAAATCACATATGCACCTGATGCACAACTGTGGATGAAAAAATCCATGCACACCTCAGAACAATGCATTCATGATTTTGGTCAACCTTCCACCCACTTCTGGTTCATCTCCCAAGTCGATTTGACACCCAAATCCAAGATGAATCCAAGCGGGGGGCTAGGCAAAGACCTAAGGGTTCCCTAAAGAGCCCCTTGTTCACACTAAAAACTGGTTGAATAATGCCTCAAATATTTGCTATAAAAAGAGGAAATGGGTGCACTATATTTTCAAGGGATTCATTTGTATTGTTATGCTTCCTATATTCTCTTGGAGAATCCTCTTTTCTCATCAAGAGCATACAAACACCATTTCATTTAGCCATTCACATCACCTCTTGAGTGGATGGGATTTGGATTTCTTCACCATTTCCTTTTAGTTTGTTACTTGTAAGAATAGCTCAATCATTGGGGGTTCAAGAGCCCTCCCTTGGAGGAAGAGGGGACCCATAAGCCTCCCTTTCTTTTTGGTGTTTTCCTACTAATACAACTTATCCATTGGTGGCATGCATGTTGTTTAATTTTTGTTCTATTTCCCTTATGCACTCTAGTTTAGTTTCTTTTATTGTTATTAGCATAGTTCTTTGTTTATTTATTATGCTTGATGTTTCTAACTCTTGCATTCACTACTATCTTGTCCAACTAACCCAACTGGACTTGTAAGTGTCCTTATTTTGCTCATTTAGGTGACGAAAGGGACACAACAGATTGACGATTCCACTGGGGATAGGTATCAATTTCCTCCCCATTTGGGTTGTTTGAGAACTTCATTTTTGTTTATTTAACTTGCAGGAACCATAACCGGCCCATGCCTTCCTGCAAAAAGATAAATTAAGAGTTGAGTTGAGAGAATTTCATCTGAAATTTCTTTCACGGTCATGTAACAGAAAGTGCGTGGGTTTTTTAACCCACAGTCGCGCCTTCCAAGCATGTGCGCCAAACCCACTATGTTTCTCAGCGCATTCTGTGCACTATGCCAAAAGGTCATTTTCCATTTGCGCATTGGTGCCCAATGTGACTCTGTCTCCTCTGTGACCCGCGCATTTGTCCAGAAAATCATACATTGTAAGGGTTGTTGTGATTTATTGGAGGCCCATATCCTTCTTAAGTTTGATTCTATGCAGATTGTAATATGTATCACACTTAAATTCCCTCTCCACATGAAGGGTTAGTCAAAACAAAGGCACTTAGGGGGTTAAAATCCATATTTATCCTCTTTTTTCATTAATTTTTCCACATAAATGGCTTGCTTTGATTAAATATAAGTTGGAATCGTTCTATATCACACATATAACTACTTGCATTGGGACCATAAATTGAACGTTAATCTTTGAGTATGCCCTTCTCTCGCGCCAGAAAGCGATCTTGAGAATTAGAAAAAACAATTGAGGGAAAATTTCATCTCCCTTAAAGACAAAATCTTTAGGAGAGGACAACAGCCCTGTTAGGACTCCTCTTAGTTTCTTTTTTCAAACACATCTTAAATTTGTAAGGGCACATACATGCCCACATGCTACAAATATAGGATAGTTTTGAATCGACTTTCTTAGATTACATCACTAGGGAATTTTAAAGGTTTTGTAATGGGCCCATACATGCCCACAAGTCCACAATCTAGGATAGTTTTGAAGATTTCTTAGATTAAATCACACTAGGGAGTTAAAGGATTGGTAAGGACCCACATGTCCACATGCTAGTTCTCTAGGGACTTTAAAATTCCGCAAGGTTGTACCAATGGAATTTAGTTAATTAGGTAATCAAGACTTGTAAGGACCACACGAAGTCCACATGCAACAAGGTGACACCTAATTAAAAATTTGGCCCACTTTCACTTGTTCACACACAAAGTCACTATTCACTCACATAGTTTTCATATCGAAACATGGAGGTTGAAGTAAGTTTCCTCCAAAGGTATTCCAAAATGCCCCACCCCTTTTCTTGATGAAACTATCCACTCCCATTTAATTTCAATGATATTGGTTCACACCCCCAATATCTCAAACAACCATATCTAATTTTTTTCTAAAAACTCACTAAGTTTTCCTCCATAGGAGGTGCCAAAAGAATTTTTTTAGTCTAGGTAGGATCTCAGGGATAAGCGTCCAAATAACTCCCTGTTATCTAGTTCTCACATCTTCAAACAAATAGAAGTTGTCAAATAGGGAACTTGAAATCCTCCAAGTTAAGTGTTCCTAACACCATAAGGCAGGGAGATACCCGTGAAGGTTCAAAAGCCGAGTTCCGGTTGTTCTGTGCATCCCCCCTTGAGGCACCCACCTCTTGGATAGGATCTAGCACGCGACCCATTTCTTATGCTAAAAATCCAAATTCCACACTTTGACTGAGGTACCTAGTGACCAAATTTTAGGATATCATAGGGGACCCACAGAATCCCCATCATTACAGACACTTGCTAAATCTCCCTCCCATTCTAGGGGGAGTTCCCAGTCTTGCCAACTCATCGGCTCCACCTTCTCACACTTCTGTGAGTGATACCATATTAGGATCCACTTTGCTTGGTTCCACTTTACTTTGTTCCACTTCCCAATTTCAACCATCCACCCACTTTCCTTTACAAGGAAGCCGGGGGCACACTTCTTCCCCAGGAGGAAGTACAACTCCACCTAGCCCCCCTAAAGGGTCAAGGACACACAAAACTCACACCATGGCTGGAACTAACCCTCCTCACAGGTCAGGTTCACAAACTATTCCCAACATGACGGGAATTAACCCTCCACCACCACCTCATATGCCATACTTGGCTTCCCTCAACATACCGGATCTGACTAAGCTCACCAATGATCCTATATTGCACAACCCCACATGGCCTACAATGCCTACCAAACTACCTTTAGACATTCCCAAGTTTGAAGGAAAAGTGGGAGATGACCCGACTAACCATATCATGACCTTACAATTATGGTTCTCTTCAAACAACATCATGGATGACTCTGTCCGATTGAGGTTATTCCAATGCACACTCACTGGCCCATCAACCAAGTGGTATGTAGAATAAAAATCTGGGTCCCATGTGACCTTTGAATCTTTGGCCAAAGAATTATTTACCTTCTTTCAACTACCAATCTTTCATGACAATGGTATTGAACTGCTCTCAGAGTTTAAACAAACCTCCACCACACACATCACTGAACACATTCACGAATGGCGTCAGTGACGTAGTCTATGAAAAGCTAAAGCCACCAAGCAACAATGCCTCAATTGGTTTCTCAAATTAGTTGTTTCCCTCCTTGCCAAAGATGTGGCCACCACCTTACCCTAGTCAGAAGAAGAAGCCATAAGCAAGGCTCAACAATTCAAACTCATTTATTCACAGTTAAGATACTTATATACGATACTACCTGACACCCTGATACCTGTACCATTCAACTAAGACAAACCCAGGATGTCTCACTCCGCGGATGGATTGATTGGTACCACTACACACCACAATCCACACCTCCAACAACCACCTATGTATGGAACACCTCAATATCCACCAGTATATGGAGGACCCCCTTATTATCCTCCTCCCCCTTATCAACAATCATACCCTATTACCCCCCCTCCACCCATAAGTGGATCCCTGCAGACACCCATGACGCGCCCGACTGTTCAACCTAGTTCTAGAAACACCTCTACCTCTTCTTACACCCTAAGCACTAGTGAAAGTGCCATGCCTTCCTATGTACCTTACTGATTATTGCCACAACATAATCCGTACTTCCCATTTCCTGGTCCTGCCCAGTCCATTGCTTCTCCACAAGGACAACCACATGCTGGGTTTAAATTTTTTCAGCCCTCTCCCATTTAGCAAGTCCACAATTTCTAACAACTGAATATGGAAGATCCGACCCATCAGTCGAATAATGCCAAAACGAAAGGAAAAATATGAAACACTAATAATTCAGCACCAGGAGGGAATCACCCCCAATAGAACCAACCTACCGGGGGCAACTAGAATCAAAGGAACTAGAACCCCCAAGGGGGAAATAATAACAAACTCTAAGGGAAGAATAACAAAAATATTCAGACAAACTTCCCTTGTGCCCTTTGTGGTGAGTATGGCCATTATACTCACCATTGACCTCAATTTTTTTATTTTAAATGGATGAAAGAATTCGAAAATGGACCACATCCCTCAGCAACGCCTGCCCGTCAGCAAGCCCCACCATAATATGTGCAACAACCACCCCCAGGCATGCTGCAAAACCACATTCCACACCAAGGGGTGATGAATACCCAACAAGAGATGAATAACCAACCCGAGTACTTCTGCAGATCACACCATCCTCCTCACTAGCGAGGAAGAAGTTCTTCTACAAACGTGCAATCATCAATACAATGCACTCCCTGAATCTGATCCCACTACCTTGGAAGCAACCCCAATTACAAATAGACCACCTTTGAGGATTCCACTCCCTAATATTGAAACACCCCTTCGTATTCCTCGCATTCCATTGTGAAGGAATGCCAAGAACTCTCAGGCTAGGACGACCCACAATTATAGCTTGGTTGATGACTTGGCACAGTCTTCTGTTGCGATGTTAGTTTTAGAAGTCTTGCAAACCTGTACCACTCAACGAAAATCATTACTTTCCACCCTGGGGGTAGTTGACCCTACTGACACAAGACTCATCACCTTTGATCTTGATAGTGGGGAACCATGTATCCCCGCTCTGGTAGCTTTCCAGATACTGGTTAAAATTAGGAACACCATCTTTCACCGCTGCATCATTGATGAAGGTGCATCCACATGCATCATGTCCAAAACCATATGGCATAAACTTGGCTCCCCCGAACTCATACCCTCCACCATCAATTTGAGAGCTTATGATGGACGACCATCCTCTCTCGAAGGGCTCTTTCAAAATGTCCCTGTTGAACTCGGGGGAAAAACTATCCTCATTGACATTGAATTTATCGACGCTCCACTAGATTACAAAATCTTGTTTGGGCGTAGCTATATGTACACGATGAATGTGGTGGCCTCTTCTGTGTTTCATACAATGATGTTCCCCCACAATGGGAAGATCATCACCATCGACCAAGTATCACATTATGAGACTAACCCTTTCTCCAACATCGATAACATCTTACCTTTTGTTCACACTAATCCCGATGCCTACCCACTCATTGAGATGGATCCCAGAATTTTCAAAGACCCATCCTTGCTAGGGACATACCATAGAGCACCCCTGCTCATACATCCCTCAACACAAGTATGTGTCATATCATCCAATGGAATAGAAACTGGATATGCCCTTCCTCCCATAGAGGCTTCATTACTATCTAACGTCCCACTAGTCGTAGAACTCCTTCCTTAGGAATCCCTTGAGAACCCTCTAGATCCACATATTCTTGAATTTACCCTCCCCCAGGGTGACATCTTGGTTTGGGAGACAGTCCCCCAAGCCATTACTCAAATCCCCTTCTTTTACCCCCCATCGAGAGTACAAGCTTTCCAGGTAGCCGCAACACTTACCCTTCCCAACATGGTGTTGGAAGTCCCAGTATGGTATCTACATTCGCCTGAGATGGTCCCTCAACCATCCCTCCCTCCCCAAATAGAAGGAATCTCGATGCAGATTCCAATACTTAATCCAACCATACCACCCTCACCCCCACTCACTAGCGCCACTACTATAGCTGAGGGCAGAAGGAAGAAGAAAGATCCCACCACTCCACTTCCTCCATGATTTCAGCCTCCTTGTGCACTATGCGAAAAATATGGACACCCCACCAATAAATGCCCATCCCTCCCCAAGCTATGCAATTTAATTCAATTGCCTTGGGCGATGACACCACTAGTTGCTTCCTCTAGTTCACCCAGTACTACCACCACTGCATCCCCTACTATAGGTAGCAAAGGTTTGTGAACCAAATTTGCATGTGCCATCTATTCCGAGTATGGCCATTACACCCACCATTTCCCGACATTACCTCATTTTCGACAGATGCTAACGAAAATATACCAAATATTTCAACAAGAACCCCTTACATCCATGTCATCTCAACCACATGTCACTAACATCCACTATGTCACAATCTCATTCAATGAACGTATGAGATGTCCTTTCTCTCTATGTGAATCACTTGATCACTTCACCTATCAGTGTCCTACGATCATTGAGTATAGGTGTCATCAATTGGCCCTTATTCCCAATCCTACCATCACCCCACCTCCAGTGACATCGATAGTTCCCCCTACTCCCTCTCCCGATATTTTTTACATCTTCTCCCCTGAGCCTGAGGGACTTCCCACTCCTCCATGGTTCATCGATATCCTAGAGGAGGATTTTACCCCAAATCCCCTCAATTATCTAGTTCATTTCCCCACAGAAATATTATGCCCAAATACCATTTTTAACCCACAGTATCTCGATATTTGGTTTATGTCAAGCGAACCCACACAACCCCCTTGCATCATTCCTCCTACCTCTTCACCATAAGATAGCAACATGGTGATAGTCACTAATGTTATTCCCATGGATCCACTATATTCTCAACAGTTCCACTGCGACGAAGACATCCTAGAGGAATTAACTTCCCCTGATTGCCCATGGGATCCGCTCCATCACATAGAACTCTTTATTTCACCAGAAGCCTTTGTGCCTCCCAAAGAAGGCCCCTTATACGCAATTGAAACCAAATATTTTCTGCCCTCAGGGCATATATATTGGTTCAATAACTGTATCCCTGCCCCCGACGCTTTTGAATAAAGGCAACATGGGCAACATTTCCCCCACTGCCAAAATTGATATTTCCATCAAACCTGGAACAATAGAGGAAATCACCATAGGTGTTGCATGCTCTCCTGAAGAACTCATAGCTTACAAATCTCTCTTCCAGAAATACCGAGACATATTTGCCTAGTCATACACAAAGATGCCAGGCCTTGATCCCTCTATTGTCGAACATTGTATAGACACATGGCCTGATATTACCCCTGTACAACAAAAGAAACGTCCATTACACCTATCCAAAGCCGCAGCCATAAAAGCCAAGATTGAAAAATTACGTGCTGCATATACGTCATGGATCTCTAACCCCGTCCCCATTAACACAAAATAAGGCACTGTCCATGTCTGTATGGACTTTCGCGATATTAATCACATCTGTCCCAGAGACAATTTTCCAACACACTTTATCGACCAAATTATCGATGATTGTGTCGGCCATGAGGATTTGTCCTTCATGGATGGTTTCTCTAGCTACAACCAAATTTGGAATCACCCAGCCAATTAATACAAAACCGCATTCACTACCCTTTGGGGTACTTTTGCATATCATGTCATGCCTTTCGGCCTAAAAAACTTTGGTGCCACTTTTCAACGTGCCATGAAATACATCTTTCATTATTTGGCTCAAATCATCCTCTCCTACTTGGACACCTCACCGCTCTATCCAAGAAACACACTCAACATCTTGCTAACTTATGCATTGTCTTTCACAGGTTTCGTTAGTACAATATCCACTTGAACCCTCTCAAGTGATTATTCTACGTCACCGCTGGATGCCTCCTTGGGTTCATCATTTCCAAACATGGTATCATAGTAGACCCCTTCAAGGTCCAAGCCATCATGAAAATTCCCCCTCCTCGGAATTTACACCAGCCACAAAGCGTACAAGGCAAAGCTAACTTTTTACGCCGCTTTGTTCCCGATTACGCCACTAGGGCACATGGTTTCCTTCACCTCTTATGTCATGATATCCCATCCCAATGGGATGAACATGCCCAAACCTCTTTTGATGATCTCAAAGAGGCCCTCTCCAAAGCCCCATTAATTAGTCCACATGACTATGACCATGACTATTGTTGGAAGATTGGTTGTTGTCATTGATGTCAACCCTAGTCATGGGTTTTGGACCAGAAGATTGATGAAGTTATTTGGACATGAAGGAAAACGAAAATGAAGATACAACACCCATGGATGGATAGTATACATCATGCTCTTTCTGGTGGTATGTGGCACGTCACGTGGATCCTCATGGTTAAGGAGAAATGAATTTTTGAAGATGACAAAGTGAATTGTACATGTAGGCCCTGAA
>ML780175.1:688934-700169 GCA_009831015.1 Picea engelmannii | reverse complement strand
TTTATATTGGAGGATTGTATCTTCCTATTGGAGGTTTATCCCTCCCTTTACATTTGGAAGCTGTAGCTACCTTTGGAAGTCATTACTTCCTTTGAACAAAAACTATTGATTATTTCTCATATATTGTGCATGGTGTATTGTGGAATATTGGTGTAACTCTTATACTATTGTTCATTTCTCATTGGATATAATTGAATGGTTTAAGTATAAGTTGAAAAAGGTTTTAAACTGTACTTGATACTGATTCACCCCCCTCTCAGTATCAACAGACTATATCCTCTACTTATCGGCCTCAGACGTCTCCGTAGTGGGAATTCTCTTCCAATTAGGGGATGATGACTGGGAGAATGCCATTTATTATGTTAGTAAAAACCTTTCAGGCCCACCCTTGAGATACAATCACGAAGAGAAACTTGCCCTTGCATTTGTCCTCACAGTCCAGAAACTGTGCCATTACATCCTGCTTTGAACTACCAAGGTCATAGAATATTCCAAGCCCATGCAATACTTGCTCAGTTTCCGACAAATTAATGGCAAATTTTCCTGATGGATCATCATCCTTCAAGAGTACGACCTCAAATTTTTAACACCCAAGGGAAAGAAATCCCTCATCCTTTCCAAACTCATTACGACATTTCCTTCCAATAACACAAGTTCTCTCATCAATATAGACTTTCCCAACGAACATCTCTTTTACATCCCCTTGGATGATCCCTGGTACGGTGACCTCCTCATCTACCTCTGAACACAGAAGTTTGGAAATCACATTTCCCGAGACAATCGTCGACGTATTCAACACCAACCCCCCTGCTACCTCCTTATCGGTGATATCTTATATCGCGGAGGGGTCAAAACCATTCTTCATAAATGTTTGACCATTGACAAAGATGATAGAGTCTTGAATGATTTCCATAGTGGCGCATACGGTGGCCACCTCTTCGAGATGTCCACCGCCCAAAAAATCATTCGAGCAGGCTACTTTTGGCCCACATTGTTTCACGATTGCATCCACGCTGTGAAGCATTGTGACAAATGTCAGATATATGCCAACAAAGCCAGAGCACCACCCACTCTTCTCCACCCAGTCATTACTGTCGGTCCCTTTTGCAAATGGGGCATAGAATTCATTATTTGCAGCCCTCCATCCAACAATGGACACAAATACATCGTCGTTGTAGTCTATTACTTCACCAAGTGGGATGAATCCATGCCTACCTTCAACAGTACCGCTGACACTGCAATGCGTTTTTCTTTAACCACGCCATCTCCCGCTTTGGAGTCCCACTTCAGTTAGTCTCCGATCACGGGAAGCACTTCGAGAATGAAATTTTTGTCAAACTTTCCTAGCCCATACACCATTATTATATTCTCTTTGGACACTCTCTTAGTTTGAAAACCTTTCTTGTTTCTTACAAGCCCCTCCTCCTACATGATTAGATAAAATAACTTCACCTTCTAAAGAGGCCTCCTCTCAAACAAAGGAAGCATATACTGTCATTGATTTATACCCAAGATGGGTTACAATCAAGGTTAAATTTGACACAAAACTATAATATAAGGCTATTAAATGTTGTTTTTACTGAGTTGAAACCCTACCATGGAAGTTGGATAGACCATCCCACCTTAAATAGTTTAGAGCTTTTTGATAGCTCTAATAGGGTCATTCAATGTTTAAATGGGGCACCATTTGAAATTTATTTGATTCCATTATAGCATGGAAGTTTTAATTTTTGAGCCTATCAATATCAATTTTTAAATCTTGAACCTAGTCCTGAAAGTAAGAAGGTTTGTTCTCAATAATCAAGGGTGAAAAGATAGTATGTGATATACCATTGGAAAGGTATCAAACTTCCCTACATAATATAGAGGCTTTAGTTTCCTTTTGATTCATATTTCATAATGAAAATTGATAAATAAGTCATATCTATGAATGTTTTCCATTTAAGAGGCATGTAACTCACGCCCTTCGTAGACTAGTCATATGAACTCAAAATTACGCAAATCATAACTCATTGGAAATATTATCTTGATAACTATAGGTAATAACCAATATATTTTCTACAAAATTAATATATACCATTTTATTTTCTATGAAATATCATGTTCATATGGGACCTTCCCAGTGACCAACAAAAGGGGCGAACGTTGAAAACTTTACAAACAAAGTCCTCACCTCATGAATTCTAAATTGAGAATACTTAAAATAGGGAATTTTTATATGGGATGGTTTTGGAACTCCAAAATAATTATAGGATGGCATCCCATAGGGGAAAAATATTATGATATCAAAAAAATCCAAACAAGGCTAGATTGAGCCCGCTTGAGTGCTGACAAGGTAATGTTAGATATAATGATATTAATGACTGTCATGAATATGTCCAATAGGTGATAATAGGTTAGGGAACAATTTAAATTTGAAATCCATTTATCCCTACTAACCCTCTAATTGATATTTGAGGCACTAACTAAATTGAAATTTGAGCCTTGTAACTGACTTGAGCTAAGACCAAGTGACTTAAAATCGATGAATTATACTCTTCTAGTGTGTAATAAATCTCCATGTGCTCGAATGAACCTTTGGAGGAAACCTCTTGATACTCTTTAATGGTAAAATGCCACAATGACTATGAGTCCTATGACTTTCTTTGACTAGAACTAGATCTTGATAGGCTACTCAGATAAACCCTCCTATTATCTCAAGAAGATAAAAATGAGAAACTTCATGTTGATCCCAAAGCATATTTTTAGGTTAAAACTTTTTTTTGTTAGATAAATATCACTGACTTGTAGGATTGGCATGTGTTTGAGATGCCACAACATATGGGCATCTAATCCATCAAAATCACCGAGGGATTGTACCTGGCCTGGAACACACTAGCCCTTAACATGGTTGGATTTGAGGTGTCCCCAAAGGTTTCGAATCAGTGACTTCACTTATGAAGTGCCTTAACAAAATGCTCCCTCATCAACTACTCTACACCACAGGGACTATTTTTGGTTTAACACTTGGTTATATTGGGAATATTATATTATTTGTAGTGTAAATTCAATCAATCGACTGGATAGTTGAGAATGATTGACTATGGGATGAATAGGTTGGTGGTTAAATCAAGTTTTTGGTCAATAGGTGGTCGATGAGACAACCCGTCTAGAGGTTGACTGAATAGTAGAATTGTATCTGATAGGATATTGAAAGGGTAACCCACTGAAGATCGAAAGAATGGTCAATCAGTGTCCAACTGGTAGTCAACTGGTGGTCAAAACCTATAATAGAACTCCAAGATTCACAAGATTGAAACAAAACATATTCATAGATCTGTAACCATTTTGGGCACCACAAATATATTCCTATAAATGGTGAATTGTGTAATATTTCCTAGGTTACACAATGGGTTTTTGTAAACTCTCGATTTAAGAGAGAGTGTTGTAACTATGCCTATAAAGAGCACATTAGTCATGACGATGTAAGTCAAATTGGTTGTAGAGTTGTTCTTGTGGTAAAGAAAGAGAGTAGGATGATGAATTGGTCTTATGTGTGGACCGAGATTAGTCATGTAACTCTTTATTCATTGAACAAATAAGACAAAAGGGCGTGAGAGTCACTCAAGCATTGTTGGTTTTACTAGTTAAGGGTTTCTAGGGTAAATCTCCATGTATTGTGTTTGTTTGTCATTGTTTACTTTCTGTTTATTTATGTGTTCTCTCTCTTGGTTATTTTAGTGTTTCTAACAAGTGGTATCAAAGAAAGGTTGAGAAGATCTTGGATCTGAGCTAAGCCTAGGTCTAGTGGGATTTGTAAGGTAGTAATTTATTCTTGAAATAATAACACAGTTCTAGGATTGAGATTGAAAAGTTCAATGGAAAATTTTTTGAGTTGTGGAAGCTTAAAATGGAAGATCTCTTTGTAGATCGAGAACAATGGGTCTTCATGGATCTCATAAAACTTTCAACTGGGATGTTGAAGGAAGAGTGGGAGAAACTAGACAAGAAGGAAATAAGTACAATCTGATATTTTCTTCAACATTCACTATTACTAAATGTCTCACGAGAAGACATTGCAAAGAAACAGTGGGACAAGTTGGGGAACTTGTACAAGTCAAAATACTTGGTAAAAAATTTGTTTCTTTGAAATAAATTATACCTTCTAAGGATGAATGATGGTGGTGCAATAACAAAGAATCTAAATGCATTCAATATTGTGCTAAGTCAGTTATTGTCTAGGTATATTAAAATCACTGAGGAGGAGAAATATATGAGTATGTTGTGTTCTTTTCTAGATTCATGGGATAACTTAGTCATGGCTATTGGGATAAACTTAGTATGTTGTGTTTGCATCTCTCTTTTTAGAGAAAATGAGGTAGAAGAACATGGAAGGATAAACCAAAGATATATCGGTAGTGAGAGGTCGACCAATCAATGGAGGAAAATGAAATTTCTTTAGTAGAAAGTCTAAGTCAAGGGGTAGATTTAAATCCCCAATTCAATCAATGAGAATATGTTGGAAGTGGAGTAACATTGGGAATTAAAAAAGGGTCTGCAAGTTAAAGGCTATTAAGAAAAGTCAAGGATCTGATGAGAATTAGTCGACTGAAGGAAATACTTCTTCAGACAAAGGAGGGGATGTGTATTTTGCGTCGACCAGTATAAATTCATATCATGATGTTTGGTTTATAGAATCAGGTGCATATTTTCATATTACAACTCACAGGGAATGGTTCTGTGAATATGATATGTATGGAGGAGGAGATTAATTCTTGGGGTATGATTCAACAACCAAATTTTTTGGATGAGTTAGAGTCTGACTAATGTTAAAGGATGGGAGGAGTAGAACCATTCTAGGTGTGCTACATATTCCATGTTTGGGAATGAATATAATATTTTTCAAAAAAATTAGTGATGCAAGTGTGCACACTATATTTGAGAAGGATTCATGCAAAATGGTGAAAGGAGAATTGGTATTGATGAAAGGAGTTCGGATTAGAACCATGTACAAATTATTGGGGAGTGTCACCTCAACTAGATGCAACAATACAACTATTCTTGAGGCCGACTCAATTGAGACTGATTCAATGGTTCCTCATCTAGTTGACCCGACCATGTTATGGAAACAAAGGATGGGACATATTGGAGAAAAAAGACTTTGAGCTATGCACAACAAAGGTATGGTAGAATATTTCCTTTATTTTACTTTAGAAGTCTATTTCTATGAACATTTATCTATGGAAAAAAAAATCATGTGAGACTCCCATTTGGAGCAACAAGGGAAAAAGGGATTCTAAAATTGATACATAATGATGTGTTTCGACATGTACTAGTCCCATCACTAGGAGGATACTCGTATTATGTCTCCTTCATAGATGATTTCTCCAGGAGGACATGGATAGATTTATTGAGAAAGAAATCTAATGTTTTTGGGAAGTTCAAAGAGTTTAAATCTCTTGTGGAAAACCATATAGAAAAGAAAATCAAGGTGTTGAGAACTGGAAACATAGGGGAATTCTATGGTAATGATTTTAAGAATTTATACAATCAATGTGGTATAACATGCCAAAATAACACTACATACATCTATCAATATAATGGTGTCGTTGAAATAATGAATAGGATGTTGATGGAAATAACAAGGATCATGATCAATGGTGTAGGGATAGCACAAGAATTCTGGGCAGAGGCAGTTGACACTACATGATATTTGGTAAATAGGTATCCTTCATTAATAGTAGTTGAATTGACTTCACATGAGGTATGTTTTGGTAAGAATCCTTCACTCACACATCTCAAAGTTTTTGGTTCTAATGCATTTGTGCATGTTCCCAAGGAAAAGAGGAACAAGCTAGACAATAAGGCAATGAAGTGTATTTTCATCAGTTACAAGGATGGAATGAAAGGATATAAACTGTCGGATTTGGTATTGAGGAAAACAATTTATAGTCAAGATGTGGTATTCTAGGAATTCAAAGGAAATTCTAGGATTGAAGAGGCCCAAATGAAGAAAGAAACAGAGAAATTGGTGTTTGAGATAAAGAACGAAGAACATGATTCAAGCGAGTCAAGTGATTTAGATGAAGAGGTGGAACTACTGAATCTAGTTGTAAGGAGGTTTGGTTGAGTAATTAAACCAACTAAAAGGTATATTCCACCCAAATTTCATTCTGCATTTGTGTTATCTACCATTGATGATGATCCCAAGTCTATAAGGGAGGAAGTTGAATCAACATAGCGTAAACTCTGGAAGGATGACATGGTCGAAGAAATGGAATACTTGCACAAGAATGAGACATGGGATTTGTTCAAGCTACCTAATGGAAGGAAATCCATTGGTAGCAAGTGGGTGTTCAATAATAATTTGAAAGAAACAGGTCAATTTGAGAAGTTCAAAGCTTGACTAGTAGTGAAAGGGTATTACCAAGTCAAGGGAATCAAATTTGATGAGATTTTCTCTCCTATTGAAAAATTAAACTCCATTAGAGTAATAATGTCTCTCTCTGTAGCATTTGAAATTGAGATAGATAAAATGGATGTGAAAATAACATTCCTATATGGAGACTTGGAAGAAGAAATCTACATGAAACAACCTAAAGGATTCGTAGTAAAGGGTAAAAATGAGATGGAGTGCAAACTAAAGAGATCCCTTTATGGTATAAAACAATAAATAAGGATGTGGTACCAAAATTTCGACACATACATCCTCAATTTGAGATTTGTGAGAAAAAATGATGATCACTATGTATATTCCAAGAAATATTATGATCATTTCAGATATGTAGCATTGAATGTCAATGACATGTTGTTGGTTGGAAATAAAATGGATGCCATAAAGGAGGTGAAGATGCAACTATCCTCTAAATTCGACATGAAGGATCTTGGTGCTTCTAATTTCATTATGGGAATGGATATTAAGAGATATTAGTCTGTTATAAAACTTTGGTTAAATCATAGGAAGTATGTTGAAACAATCTTAAAACATTTCAACATGCATGAATGCAAACCAGTCAAGGTAACTATTCCTGTAGGGCAAAACTAATTGTTGAACATCATCCAAAGACACAAGAAGAAATGGAGGACATGACACATGTTCTCTATGCTTGTAATGCCCCCACTATAATCCCTATTTTAATTAATGCTTATGTAGATATAATGTGTGGTTATGGCTAAAGTGATGTAATATGTGAATTATATTTCTATGTTTTAATAATAAAATGTGATGCCAACTACTAAGGGGACATGGATAGAGATGGGGGATGATTAATACACAAGATAATGGTGAGTATAAGAGAATGGCCAAAGAGGGGTCCAAGGGGGGAATTACCCATGTATATTAATTCAACCCATTTTCCTAAATTTTATATTGGTATATGAACCTTCTAATTTTTGATTGAGTGTTCCCAAAGCCAAGCACTAAATACATATAAGAGGGTGGGTATGAGTAGTCACATCCCATATTTATTGGGATCATAGGGGGTTGAGTACAATAATCTTGGGGAAGTGTGTTATTTGAGAAAGCAAGCCAAAGGAGAGAAAAATTGTATGGGTAGCTATAATAGTCTTACACATTCAATTTTTGGGCATAAATAACAAGTAGAGAGAAAGAATGTGAGATTGGAGATGGAGAATCCATGGAGGGTGAATTATGGAGCATGATGGAGAACATTTAGATTTGAATACTGAAGAGACATGTTTTCAAGCTTGAAGAGTGAACTCCTGAGTGAGTTTCACTATAATAACAAGTGTTTTATATTGTTTACTAGTAGTTTTCTTGGCAACAAGATACCTTGAGTTCCCAACTAGGAGATTCTTGGTTATCTATGCCAGAGAGACCCTAATAAATGAATAGGATTCCAAAGGGATTAATATCAATGAAGGGGTATATTTATTTTGTTGGGAATGTCAAGAGGAAGAGAGATGGAAGAAAATTGGGATAGTTGTAGGAGAATACTAGTGGGTTGTGGGAATTATGAGTTGTGAGTGGACAATGAGAGACCACCTTATTTTGTGGATTAATAGCCTCATTTTGGGGGTGAATTGTTTTTGATACTTGGAGAAACAAGTCTATGGTTGGGTGGAACATCTGTCCCAAACATTTGGTTGCATAACTATTTATAAAAGACAAGTGTTTATCTTGTTGTTGTTTATATTATGAGTTTAATTGTTGTGCATTAACTCTATGTATCAAATTGATTTATATGTTGTTGAAATTGAGTTTAATAGTTGAATTTTATGTTGTTTTAGCATGTTGTATGTGCATCTAAATAATTGTAGCATTCATCAGTTAAATCTATATGTAATTTGTAGCTATAAGCTACATGAAATTATTTAGTTAGATTTTTTTTTATGAGTATTCCATACCGTAATGTTCCTCAGTTGGGATGGGGGACATTACATTATCGTTTTAGAGAATCTGGTTCAAACATCAGGCTTGTATTAGCTCAAAATAATGTGAGTTTGATAAAATACATTGTTGCATATTTTGGTCTTGTGCCAAATTGGGGAAAAACGACGAAAATTAGAGAGAAATCCCCAAATTCGTGAGCCAAATCTGAGCTTAAATGAATCAGGATGGTTTAAGAGAGGTTCAATGGAGTAAATATGTAAATTTACAGAGTTAAATTTGACTTGGAATGTCAAAATTCAAGTTTTAATGGCTTCTATAGCGTTGGGAAGATTTCAGTGAATCGACGACCAAGATTGCTTTTGATATCAAGATTAATGGTCGAGATTCGTTGTGATAAATTTAAAAACTTATAAGCTTTCGACTGTTTGGAAGGTTGATAAAATCAACGGCCAGGATTTTTTTTCAACCATTTGGAAAATATATCAAATCAATGATCAAGATTCATTTTCGACAGAGTTGGGAAAAGTTGGGAAAATTTTGTTAGATCAATGGCTAAGATAATTTATCAATGGGAGAGATCAACGGTCCAAATTCAATGGGAGATTAGTTGAAATTTTTTCAAGTGCTAGATTTGGCCAAAGGAAAACACTAATTGCCAACAGTCGAGTTGGCAGGATTCGGTGAAGTGTTTCCAGTCACCAACAGAAATTGTCGATGGCTAATGGGTCGATGGTCATGTGTCGATCGATTCAGTGAAGTTGTTCAATTGAGGAAGAGAAATGGTCAATGGGATGAAGTTCAGGCATCATCCAAATTGGTGAGGTGTTCAGATCATCCAAGAGAAATGGATGATGGTCGATGGAGAAAAGAAGGTGATGATGTTTCATGCCAATCAACATCCATGTGTCATGCCACATCAACATCCATGTGTCATGCCATGTTAGCCATGTTAACACCTCGGGATAATGTTTCATGCCACATAAACATCCATGTGTCATACCACATCAACAAAAAAGTGGCCAATGGTTGACATTTGGGTTGGATGAACTGGAGAAGTGTTTTTGGGTTGTCGATGGCCAATGGGTCGATGGTCGGGTAAGCTAGTTTAACAAGGTGTTACAAGTGGTTGCTAAGAGAAATGATCGATGACCAATGGGTCAATGGTCAGGCATTGGATGGATTGGTGAGGAGTTTCATTCACCAATGAAAATCACCAATGGACAACAATCGATAGTTAGGTCAACCAGTTTTGCGTTTTGTTATGAATCGGTTGTTAAGGGATTGGGTCGATGGCCAATGATCAGGTAGATTGGTTGGGAAAAGTGTCGCGTGTGTGAAAAATAATTAGTAGATCATCGATGGCCGACAAAGTGTAGATCGATGGTTTAGATCTCACCCAATTTGATATCCACAACTCGTATTTAAGAGATGTTAACACCATAAAATAATCCATTTTATGCGATATTTTGTGGGTTTTGAAGGTCATTAACTCGTGGGGTGATTTTGAGGCCCTAAATGACGTTTTTATCCATTCAAAATAATTCTGAGCAGAGTGTAACTTGGTACACTCTGTCTCTACATATCAAATAAAATAACTTAGAGAGAGCTATCCAATGAATTATTTCGGACGCAAAACAAAACTCATATGAGAAAGTTAAATCCAAAATAGTAAGGGTAAAATTTTGGCACCAATTTACTTTCAAAGGGAATATATCCTTGATCATAAGTCCATTTTGGGAGTAGGACCAGTCTATGGAAAGATTATGAACCAAAAAGCAATGGATCCATATTTAGGATTTGGGTATGTAACAATGTGCAGGAAAAGAAAGAGGACATTGTTGGATTACTGAGAGGGGGGGTGAATCAGTAATAGAGCAATTTAATCCCTTTTAACCATATAATCCAAGTCATATATCAATGAATCATTATTATCCAATAACTGTAGAGTAAATAAGCAATGAAAAAATGAACAATCATACACATACACAGTACACCAGTGTTTTACGTCGAAACCCAAATCGGGAAAAAACCACAGAATGCTTTTTCTTATATGTCTTGAAGAATTACATTCATTGGAAGCACCAACTTCCTTTGTTTTCCAGCTGCAACTAGAAGGAGGCTCCAACCCCCTAGTTTCTCAGGATACAACCTGAGGGAAGCTCCAACTCCCCAAATCTCTGGCTATAACCAGAAGGAGGCTACAACCCCCAATGTCCTCCGGCTACAACCGGAAGGTGGCTACAACCACCTGTCCTTGCCCTGTCCTGCCACCCTGAAGTAGAAGTAGAATGATGGAACCACTTTCACACTATCACTGTGAGATATATTGCTGTAAACCTGTACCAATAAGTTTGAACCATGCATCAACCTGTACCATAAATAAGTGCATCAACCATGCACCAACCTGTAATCAACCTGTACCATAAACAAGTGCATCAACCCTGCACCAACCTGTAATCAACCTGTACCTTAAACAAGTGGATCAACCATGCACCAAGTATGTACCAATCATGTGTCAACTACTCATCAACTATGACTTGTCAATATGTACCAACATCATCAACTATACACTTCATGTATGTGCCAACTCATCAACTACTGTCTTAACCATGTACTCAACATGTACCTCAACCAAAAGCCTTCATCAATTTCATCATAAAAATCTGATTTGTAGCTCTGTAATAGACCTGGTGTTTCTGATCACATTTATGCAAACCTTCATTGACTTTAACAGCAAGAAACTAGCATTTTCTTCAAATGTTTCTTTAGTCTCACATGCCTAGTTTTGGATTAGTCAACAACCCTAACTTGAAGTAATCATAACTTTGAACCTATAATGTATAAAGATAGGAAACTGATACACAATGTTCTTCAGTGTGTTTTATGCAATTCCTCCAAGTGGC
>ML780175.1:664800-678837 GCA_009831015.1 Picea engelmannii | reverse complement strand
TAAAAACTATATAAAATCCTTAGAAATTTGAATATTTTTACAAAAATATCGCCAAACATTTATAGTTGGCATATGAAGGATAAGTAAGATTTGCCAAGGTTTCTACATTTTAAAATAAATTTCCATCCTTAAAATCATCCCTGTGCTTCTCTCCTTATGTATCAACATCATCAACAAAACTTGCAAACATGTAAGCATTCTTTCCTCTGACTGACCCAATCAAGACATAACATACTTGTTGCCACAGAAATTGCAGCAACTTCTTTCCCATGTGCAACTTTTCATTGCTGATCCTAGAAGTCTTCAATTCTTCCTGGATTCTTGAATCTTCTTGTGCTCTCATTGTAGTCACTCTACATGACTATTTTTGTCCTGAGCACTTTCTAGCCAAATCACTCTTGGTTTCCTTTGCATTTATAGTCCCACACTAAGATGATATTAACCTTCAAATTTTGTTAATTTCCTAGGTCCAACTATCCCAATCTTGTACTTGGATGAGTCAAATTCCACACCAAGCTATTTTATAAACTCTGGAATCTTCAACATCCAGTTACTTTTCAGGACTGAACTTCTTCAGCCCTTTCCCGATGGAATACTTTAGTACTTGAGGTTTTCTTGTACTCTCTGCTTCTCTTTTGCTAGCTGGACATCTATCTCATGATTTCTTCTTCCATTATCTCAGGATGTTCATGGACTTGACTCCATCCAAGAGTTTTTCCTTGTCTACTTTGCATACTTGCCATCACATATTATATTGATTATTACTTTTCAGAATTCCATTATTATTTGGATTCCTCTAATTCAACTTCTGCATGAACGAATTATAATTCCCTAAAACCTTCCTTTCTTATTCATATTCTTTATGTCTCCATACGAACTTATGGTTCATGCATTATCATGTATTGCAGATGGTTTTCTCCACCTAGCATTCACATTTGATGTGCAAGGATTGTCACCTGAACTGTCTTCCCCAAACAAGAATCCCATTTGGGGTTTCCATGCTGCTTATCGAACCCAACATCTAATCCCACGACTTATAAAATATCTCAGATGTAGAATAAAGAATTTTCCCTATCCTTCTTCTCTAATGCACTTATTGTGCAAATATCTCTTTTCTCTAAGCTAATGGCTCTTAGATATTTTTTGGACCCTATCACAAGGTTCCCAGGTCTTCAGTGCCTCCCTGATGCAGGTCCGAACCAGACAAAACCCACAGGCTTCCTTTGTAACCCCTTTTTCCTTCTTTAACACATTTTTTAGGCACTAGCCCCCATTTTCCTTGGGCCCTTTAATTCACATGGGACCATGAATGTGACCAAGTGCTAAATCAATAGGTTCTTACTCGAGCCTTTGGCTTCGGGAATTTTCAAACACAACATAACAATCTCTCAGATTTCTAGATTATTGTACTTGCAAAGTAGAGTGGATAAATAGTCCACACCTACCTAGCATCCAATGACTGACACTCACTATGAAACCCTAGGCGTATGAGTTCCGAGACTTTAGAGTTTCAGAACTTTGGGAGATACCGCTGCAAAGATCAATGGTCCTTATTGATTTGAGATCAACGATCCTCGATTACTTTGGGACTTCAGGTCATTCCAACCAAGACCAAAACAAGGGTCCTTCAACCTCCTCCTCGATTGACGATCGAGATTTCCTTCAGGAATTTGATGCTTTCACCCTCTTCTTTCCTCTGGAGTGCTTCGTACCCAAAGTTCTAGATCTAGCGCCACGCGTCCACTTTCATATCAACAGATGTACAATGGAGTAAGTCTCCATATTCCATGTGTCTCCTCACATGTCAATGATCCACGTTCCTTCCTTAAGATCAATGACCCTTAGACATTTTGAGCTTTGGCACTTTGAGACATCCCAAAACACAACTTCACAAAAAACCTAGAGTACGATTCTCCAAAGTTCGCAATCTGGTGACACCTGTCCAACCCAGATCAATGACTCCTAGCTGCTTCGGCTATTCGGGCTTCGACGATTTCAAAATTTTGTCCTTCGCATTCTCCTAGAGTGCTTTGACCCAAAATAGACTGATTTCTTCCACGCATTCTTCTGGATCCAATGGTCCAGATCTTCTTCATTCCTGTCGACTTCCATTCAAAGGTTTCTTCCCCTAAACTTCCTAATCTCTCTCCACATGGCCTCCACAAAAAACGATTGTGATTTACCTCGACCTTTGGGACTTCGAGACTTAGGGAATTTTTCATGCTCCACACTTTCAATTCCTGAAGTGACTTTCTCCGAAGTCTCAGATCTTCTGACACGCATCTCTAAAAAAATGACATCCTGGATCTTCTTCGACCTTCAGGTATTTGGTGATCTCGTATCTTCCCCAACCACAAACTTCCAAAGTGGTTCACTCTGGAGTTATGGATATTTTTCCACCTATCAACCTTGACTATGGATGGTCCCTAATTATTTTAGGACTTCGGTGAATCAGTTCTCCCATTCACACAAGGGTTAAGTCTCGTGCACTTACCTTCGGATCCAAAAGTTGTTGGTCCTTGCTCAGATCCAATGGATGGGATCTGTTCCTCCTCAACACTCTCCTTTTCTTTCCTGGACACAGATATAATGGTCTAATATCCTCCCCACCATAGATTTGACGACTGTTGTCGCTCCTCCTCTTGAACTTTTGACTCCTTTCGACTTGGAAGATTTTGTGGATATTCAAAGGTTTCAGCCTTTGAACTTTCTCCTGTGAACCCACCTATCTTGGGTCTTGACTACATCTCTGCTAACGCTATCCCTCCGGAGCTTTGGGACTTGGAATAAGTCTGACTCCTATGCACTCCTCACGTTATCTCTTCTGATATTTTTGATTTAATCAGTATATTAAGGGTCTCATCCCTTCTGTTTCCTTTCAAAGTACAACTCCGTGCCCTCTTGGAAACCTTCTACTCAAATCACACCTTGTTGAGCATTTTCTACAGATTGTTCAACATCTCTATGAGTATCTTCCTCTGATACTCTTCTCCCTGAACTCAAAAAATATTTCTCTCTGTGCACACTTGCACTCGCTTGATGCCCATCTAGTAGATCCCTATAGAGTTCTCAGTGACTCTATCTCTCTCTGAAATCAACACAGAGTTCTTCCTGTGCGCTCCTTGCACTTCTATTGATGAAGTTTCAACGATATCTCTTCTGATCTTCTCTGAGGTTAACTCACCTCTATCAACAGATTCCTTGCGGAAAATGTGCACTCCTTTCACTCACAACTCACATGAGAGAAATAATTGAAACCTATTTGTTACTTCACTAGTTCAGAAATTACTCTGCGGTCCAACACCAATTCTGTTGTGATTTTACGATACCTCTACTCCTCCTGAGCTTCTTAACATGGCCATGGTAACATCTTAGCACTCAGGAATGTTTCTGAGGTCCAAAATTGGTTCCTCCAGACATAATTTCCACCTGAAACTTTGGGTCCAAAGATCACTTGTCTAGCCCATCGAGGTTCAACGTTAAACACTTAGCTCTGAACTCGAATTTTGTCTACTTCAACAACAATTCTTTCAAACATTTTGCTTCACTTTCCACTAACATGGCCCATCCAGCCTCAGTGTTGAAAGCCTTGGCTCTGATACCAATTTGTATCATCCCCAACCATCCACCAGGCCTGGCTATGGAACTACTCAGACGCTTTACTTAGCCTTTAAATCTCTGATCTGTGACAACTCCAGCCTTAAACTATTGGACTATGCCACACAAAGATACTTGCGGAAAAACATACATATCCATATAAACATAGAATGACTATTCGACATATATATAATATATTCTTGTGGAAATAACAGTAAGCCTACACATGTAGCATATACAACATACACAGGCAATACTCAACAATTACAACATATGTATCATTACACATCATGTAAATGAACATAAAAGTGGTACTTATATTTTATTATAAGACTAATAACTGTGTGCATTCCTTCCACGAACCTCCCAACCATAAACAACACTTCTCATCACTCTTAGTAGTAGGTCACCCCCAAGCTAGGACTAAACTCCACCCAGGGCAAGGGAATCCTAGACTAGGCTGAGATTACAGGAAACTGCACAGTGCAACTGGAAGGATTCTCTCCAGGAGCCTTCTTATGCCCACTAATCATGGATTCTCATTCCCCACATGCCTTTCCCACTCTAGAAGTATACACCTTCACTGTCACACAGTCACCGGATGCTTCACCTCCCTTGCCTTGAGCTTCAAAAATAGGTCGGACCAGAATTCTCAGAGCTCCGTAGCTGGTGCTGGACTCTCTCTAGGATAAAACCACTTCCCAACAAACTCTCTCACCTAGAGAGAGCTGCTCACAGGCCTAAAAACCTTCTTCTTCAACCACGGGCCTAAAAACCCTCTTCTTCAACCAGTTTTGACTCAATTCCCGTAAGGTAAGAATAACAACAACAACAACAACATTCAGTTTAGTCATGGGTGACAACAAAAACAATAGGAAAATGGTTATGGACACCCCAAAATGGTAATAGTCGAGCACTAAGACACAATACGGCTTAGGCAACTGATGGAAACAACCCAAAGAAGTTTCAGTGCAGACTCGGCTCTGCAAAAGAGGATAGGTTGGGTACATGACTCACCTAGGTCGACTTCATGGTTTTGGGTTTTCATAGGTGCGTGACCAGGAAACAATGAAGAGGTAGATCATCCTTGTTTTAGGTTCTAACTACATTAACCACTAGACATAGAAAATCTCAGGCGATTATAGGATACATCAACTTCTCAACAAGCAACACTCAGTCAAGGAACTGCATAGTTGCAACAACCAACAGATATCACACAACACACTTAGACAAGTACGGGTGCTCAGACTTCTCCGAAGGCGTGTATCAGTCAACGGGTTTCCCCTGATTCAGGAGGCGTGGGTAGAAAACAAGATGTAGAGGGTGATGACCAGCTCATGGGTTCAAACAACAGATGGTCAAATGGCCTAGAAGAACCCCCAACACGGCTCAACTCATCCGCTTTAACTGCATGTGCCTAGATCGACACTTGTCTTTTTGGAGTTGCATGAACTCCACTTAGAATATGTCCCTTTTCCAAGAACTTAGGACAACATTCATCAATTGTCCACCTTAGTCTTTAGGAATAATAATAAAATATTATCCCCCTAGCTTAACCCCTAGGCCCAAACACTTAGCCTCCTCCCTTACCCAACCTTGTGGAAGCTTAGTCCCCCATCACTCTTTCTTCGTGGTCGGATTGCATGCAATAATGTTTTATATTTTATTAATGATCTGCATGATTACATATACAAAATTAGGCTCATGGCTTTAAGCATCTAGGATTTCTGGCCTAATAAACACGTAATCCCACCAGCTTATATACACTTGGCTCACCATCCTACAAAATATGTTTACAATTCATAAATAAAACTGGGGCACTAGCAGGGGATATTACAATATATGGATAAGTTGGGTAAAACAACCTAAACTTCTTTGGACCGTAACTTTCAGCTTGGATCTCAAATTTGAGAAAATGAATAGTTGTTGGAATGATATTGAGGAGGAAAAGAGACTTGTCCACCTATAATTTTGATTTGGGAAATGAAGTTTTCGAGAATTTAATAAAGAGATTTTTGTAACAGTAAAAGAGTGGAAATTTCTGAATGTAAATGTTGTAACTTTTCACTTATAACTCATATTGAGGCATGGGTACAACCATTGGAAAGTTGTTTCAGATAGGAATGCATCTAAGGATTTAGATTTTGATTTGGTGCATTGCTTCCTTCATAAATTTGGATAAAGATTAACATGTATTCTAATTGATGAAATGTTTTATGCTATAAATGTTCTAACAATAATTATTTCATGCACATTTATTGTAGAATTAGAGGTGCGGGAACACAATTTTGGTTATTATATGAGGACTGGAGCCATATAAGATTCTTAGAGATCTTATAGCCATGAGGAGGAGATCAAAGGTCTTCATGTTAGGATGGGTAATGCTGAGACAGAGTCTAATGGGAGAAGAGATAGGAAGGATCCTTTAACTATGAGAAGCCTACATAGAGAAGTGCATATCTATAGAGATGATAATGAAAGGATTATGAAGGTTCAGGAAGAGATACTTCAAATTTTTAATGTGTTACATAATAAAGTTAACAAATATTCTGGCACCAAGAAATCAACTAGTGTTAGACAAGTGACTTCATCTAGATCCCAAAGAAAAAGGGATGATCATGGGAATGATAGGTAGTCAATAAGAATGAGCAGGTGCAATCATTCTCCAAGGAATTCCACCATAGTAACTCATTCAATTTCAGGTCTAGGGAGAAACCCAAGTGTCTTTCTTGTTCAAAGGAAAAGGAGAAGGCTCAAGGCAAACATCTTGCAAGGTGAAATCAGGAAAATTAAGCCATCAAATTTCAATGGTGAGCACAAGATAGGAGAAGAGGATGAGTTATTTTCATTGGAAATGAAGAAATATTTACAACAACATGATTACCCCTCCTGGCTAGAAGCTAGAATTTCGACCTACCATTTGCAAGGAAAGTCAGCCATGTGGTGGGATCTACTTAAGCAAGCCAAACACCTTGATGAGAAGATGATCTCATGGAGGAAGTTCAAAGGATATTTCCAAGAGAAATATTTATTTGAGCATTATTATGAAAGAAAGATGAAATATTTCTTTGAACTCAATTTGGGAAGCATGACGATGGATGAATATGAGAAGAGATTCTTTGAATTGTTGAAGTATGTTGACTTCATAAAGGATGATAAAGTAAAAATCCAAAGGTTTCTAAGTGGGTTACCTTCTTTCTATAGTGATAAGATTCAATATATTAACACCAAAACTTTGGAGGAAGCCATAAAGAGAGAAATGCATATTTATGAGCAGAACAAAGGAATGCCAGTTTTACAAAAGGCTTGGAATGACAAGATGACGGGTAAAAAAGATCAAAGATATAAAGGGTTTAAGCCACCATTTTCAAGAGAAACTCCCAAGAAAATCAACAAGTTCATTCAACCCAAATTGAGCACAAGATTGCAGATTCTTTTGGGAAAATTCCAAGGCACCAACTTGTACAATGTTGGGGATGTGAGGGAAATAAATTATATAGGGATTTCCCTCAAAAAAGTGAAAAAATGAGGATTGTCCACAACATTCAGGAGGCTAAAAAAATGGAAGACATGGGAGGAAACTGCCAAGGATTTATGCAGCCTTGGACAACATGGAAGCCGAATATTAATCCCCCATGATTGAAGTGGAAGGTAAGATTCATAACTAACCCAAAATAATTTTAATTGATTCTAGAGCTAGCCATAGTTACGTAAAATATAACATTGTTGAAATATTTCACTTGCAAAGGAGCAATCATAAGAAATATTGGTTATTTCAATTATCCACAGGAGCTAAGGGGAAAATCAACGAGTTGGTTAAAGATTGTCCAATAGATATGAATGGAATCATTACAAAGGTAGATGAAAACATCATACCATTGGGTTCATATGATTATCTAATTGGCATGGATTGGTTGGAAAAACACCACATTATCCTAGAATGTTCCAACAAGATAATAACATGTCTTGATGAAGAAGGGAAGCAAGGAAAGGTTCAAGGCATTACAAGAGATATAAGTGTTAGATAGATTTAATCTATGTAGGTGGAAAAGAGTTTTAGAAAGAGACGTCAAATTTTTGAAGCCCATATGGAAGAGGAAACTAAAGATAAAGTGGAAAGCATTGAAGGCCATTTGGTCTTGATGTATTTTTAATATGTTTTTAGAGAAATCCCAGGGTTACCACCAAAAAGAGACATTGATTTCTCTATTGATTTGGTGCCAGGAGATGCTCCAATCTCTAAGACACCTTACATAATGGGCACACCAAAATTGAAAGAGTTGTAGATGTAGCTTGAAAAATTGTTAAAGGGGTATATACACCCAAGTGTGTCACCTTGTGGAGCCTCAGTTATTTTTGTAAAGAATAAATATGTAACCTTAAGGCTATGTATTGATTCGAGGGAGATGAATAAAGTCACCATAAATAACAAATATCATTTTCCAAGGATTGATGACTTATTTGACTAGCTGAAAGGTGCAAGAACATTTTTCAATATTGACTTGAGATTAGACTATCATCAAGTGAGGATAAAGAAATAAGATATTATAAAGACAACATTCAGGATAAGATATGGGCATTATGAATTCATGATTGTGTCATTTGGACTATCAAATGCCCCAAGTATCTTCATGTGCATGATGAATGGAGTGTTCAGGGAGTACTTGGACAAGTTTGTAATTGTGTTCCTAGATGATAAACTCATCTACTCTAAGTCAGAAAAGGAAAATGAGAAACATTTGAAAATGTTGTTGCAAGTTTTAAGAGAGCATAAATTGTATGTCAAGCTAAGTAATTGTATATTTTTATCAAAAAACATTTCACTACTTGGGGCATATAATTTCAATAGAAGGGATAACAGTGGATCTTGAGAAGATAGAGGCCATTAGAGAATGTCCACCACCAAGAAATGTGACATAGGTCATATCATCATGGGTCTTTCCAGTTATTACTAAAGAATCATAAAAGGATTTTCAAAAATTGCAAGCCCAATCACTTCTTCGCAAAAGAAGGGAGTGAAATTTGAATGAAATTCCAAGTGTGAAGAGGGATTTCGATAGCTGAAAGAAACATTGACAAGTGCACTAATGTTGAAGATTGAAAATCCAAATGCATATTTTTTGGTGTGAACCGATGCATGCGAGGAAGTTCTTGGTAGAGTCCTTATCCAAAAAGATCATGTGGTATGCTACGAGTCTAAAAAATTAAAAAAAAACATGAGAGAAATTATGCTACACATGACTTGGAATTAGCAACAATTGTACATGCATTAAAAACGTGGAGACATTACCTCATGGGGAAAAAATTTGAGCTAAGGATAGACCATTGTGGTATGAAACATTAGTTTGGACATCCAACATTAAATGTTAGACAAACTAGATGCTTGGAATTCCTTAGTGAATATGATTTTGAAAGTAAGCACAAAAAAGGAAAAGAAAATCAAGTGGTTGATGCACTCAGCAAGAGAACATGTGATAAGCATATTGGAACCATTAGGACTAATCTGAAGGAAAAAATTATTACAGTAGCAAATTTAGATCAACGATATCTAAAAATAAAAGATACATTACAACAAGGTAATTTTCAACAAAAATTTAATTATTATGAGCTGAAACAAGATTGAATTCTCATGTATAAAGGAAAAATGTATGTGTCGAATTCCACTGAGTTGAGAAATGCAATGCTGAATGAAATGCATAATGTGCCATATGTTGGGTACCCAAGATATAAAAAGACAATTGTAGTTGTAATATGTAAATACTTTTGGCCAGGAATGAAGAAAGAAGTGGCTAATTACATAGCCAATTGTCTAGAATGCCATAAAGTGAATATTGAGCATAGACATCTAGCAGGGTTGCTACAATCATTTCCCATTCCAGAATGAAAGTGGGAAGTTGTTATAATGAATTTTATTACAAAGCTACCTATAATAGTGAAGAAACATGATTCCATCATGGTGGTGATGGATAAATTAACTAAGGAAGTGCATTTTATCCTAGTGAAGACTACTCACAAGGAAACAAATATTGTAAAACATTATATGAAAGAAGTTTCTAGGCTAGATGGAGTACCTAAGGAAATAGTATTGGATAGAGATCCAAAGTTCACATCCAATTTTTGGATAAGGTTTGTTCAAAGGCTTTGGGACAAATCTAAATCTTAGTACAAAGTATTGCCCAGAGTCAGATGGGCTATCATGGGAAAACATTGAGGACAAACGTAATAATTAAGGACATGCTTAGAATGTATGTGATGGATCAACCATAAAAGTGGGAGGATTATATCCACTTAGTGGGATTTTTCTATAATAATGGGTATCATGTCTCATTAAAAATCAGTCCATTTAGAAGCATTGTATGGAAGGAAGTGTAACACACTAGTGAGTTGGGATAATCCAACATATAGAGTAGTTGTTGGGCCATATCTGTTGAAGGAAATGGAAGAGAAAATGACAAAGATAAAGTAGAACTTAAAGGATGCCTAGGATAGGAAGAACATTTACTCAGAAAATATTAGCGTGTTTAGAGATTTGAAAGTTGGTGAACATGTGTTTTTAAAAGTGAAGGTGAAAAGAAGTTAGCTAAGATTAGGAAGTTGCACGATGTTGGCAACGAGATATTGTGGGCCTTTTAAAATATTAGAAAAGATAGGGCAAATTGCATACACGATAGCATTCCCTGCATCAATGAGAGTGAATAATGCATTTCATGTGTCATTATTAAATAAATATGTGCCTTACCCTAACCACATAATTGATTGGAATATGATCCAGGTGGAGCACATAAAGGATTTTCAGGTGGAATCAGTAAGCATCGTGGAACAAAAATTCAAAGTGCTAAAAAACAAGGCCATAGGGTTGGTAAAGGTTCAATGGACCTACTATGGTCCTAAATATTCTACATGGGAGCATGAAGAAAACATGTGAGAAGAATACCCACAATGTTTTGATGATTTTGAAAAAAAAATAATGCAAGACTCCATTTTGAGTGGCTAGAGTTTTGAAACCACATCTCAAAGTCCTATCCAATTGTGCTAGGGGTCATGATAAAATAATGACACATTCCTTTTGTTAAACATGATGATAAATTAATGTTACATTCCTTGGTTTGTTTATGATAAATGAATGGTGCATTCCTTAGATCTGAGACTTGAAAGGAACAAGAGATTATGGTTGGAACTACTACTGGAGTTGGGAAATTATAGAATATTATTTTCTCAGTATTGTGATGTAAATTTGCAATATGTATATCGACATAGTGTGCAATGAGGATAAAACACAATTTTAGGGGAGGGGGAATGTAATGTCCCCACTATAATCCATGATTTAATTAATGCTTATGTAGATATAATGTGTGGCTATGGCCAAAGCGATGTAATATGTGAATTGCATTTCTATGTTTTAATAATAAAATGTGATGCCAACTTCTAAGGGGACATGGAAATATATGGGAGATGAATTAATCCAAAAGAGAGAGAGGATTTTAAGAGAATGGAGAAGAGGAGTCCAAGGGGGGAATACCCATGTATATTAATTCAACCCATTTTCCTAAATTTTTTATTGGTCTATGAACCTTCTAATTTCTGATTGAGGGTTCCCAAATTCAATCATTGAATACATGTAAGAGGGTGGGTGTGAGTGGTCACATCCCATAGTTGTTGGGAGAAAGGGGGTTTGAGTACAATCAGATCAGGGAAGTGTGTGAGTTAGGAAAGTAAGACAATGGAGATGAAATTCGTATGGGTAGCTACAACAATTTTACACATTTAGATTTTTGGAATAAACAACCAGTAGAGATAAAGAAGGAGAGCTTGGAGATAGAGAATCCATGGAGGGAGAATTCTAGATCATGTTGGAGTGCATTTGGAGCATATTTGGAGATTAATAATCAAGACACAGGTTGTCAGTCCCAAAGAGTGAACCCTTGCATGAGTTTCACTGTAACAAGTGTTTGTTGTTGTTTACTAGTAGTTTTCTTGGAAACAAGATTCCTTGAGTTCCCAACTGAGAGATTCTTGGTTACCTATGCCAGCGATACCTTGATAAATGAATGGGATACCCGAGGGACTGAGATTAGTGAAGGGGTACATTCCTTTGGTTGGACGGGTCAAGAGGAAGAGAGCTAGTGGAAAATTAGGATATATGTAGGAGGATACCAGTGGGTTGTGGGAATTCTGAGTTGTGAGTGGAAAATGAGAGACCACCCTCTTTTGTAGATTACTAGCCTCATCTTCGGACTAACTTGATATTGATACTCAGAGAAACAAGTCTATGGTTGGGTGGAACGTTCATCCCAAGCAACTAGTTGCAATTTTCTTTATTAAAGATAAGTGTTTATCTTGTTGTTGTTTATATTATGAGTTTAACTATTTTGCATTAACTTTGTGTATCAAACTGATTTATATGCTGGTTAAATTGAGTTTAATAGTTGAATTTCATGTTGCTTTAGCATGTTGTAGATGCATATAAATAATGATAACATTCAACAATTAAATCTTTATGTAATTTGTAGTTGTAAGCTATAAGAAATTATTTAGTTAGCAAAATTTTTTGTTTTTATGAGTATTCTGCACCACAATATTCCTTGGATGGGCTAGAGGATGTTACAATTCTAGTGTTGTTGGTATTCTAATCTATGCAATGGTTTTCAATTGAGAAAATATTTCCCATGTAGTGGGAGTATTGTGAAAGTACATGTTGACACATGGGAAAGAGTAATGGAATTTTATCAAGAGAGTGTTTAGGTACTTGCATGGCACAATAGAGTATGCAATCTCATACAAAGGGAAACATGAAACTAATAAGGAAGTGAATGTACATGGATTTTTTTACTTTGACTGGGATGGAGATATTGATTAAAGAAGGTTGACCAATGGATACGTGTTTATAATGTTTGGTGGAGCAATTAGTTGGATGAGTAAAACATAGGTGGTAGTAGCCTTGTTGAAAATAGAAGTTGAATACATGGCAAGCACCCATGCAAGAAAATAAACAGTTTGGTTGCATAGATTATGTTCAGGGATTGGGTTTGAGCAACAAACTATGAAGATACATTGCAACAGTTAGAGTGAAAATTTCTTGGCAAAGAACCCAACTTACCATTCTAGGACGAAGCATACTGATGAGAGACACGGTGGAAATAAAAAAGGTGTTTCTAGAGAAGGTAGGCACTTTGGAAAACATAATATACTTTTTGACCAATTTTGTGAGTGTTGTGAAGTTCTCTTGGTGTAGAGAGGTAATGGGAATTATTTCCATGGGTTAGTGAAAAACATTTCAGGTTATCCTGCTTTGACAACGAAGATAACAAGTGGGAGAATGTTGGGAATTTTATATTCTTTGCAATGGAAATTTAGTCAATCGATTGGCTAGTCGAGAATGATCAATAGGGGGATGAATCGACTGACGATTAATTATATTCAATAGTCAATATGATGACCCAAATGGAGTTTGAAAGGGTAACATACTAGAGATTGAAAAAATGGTTGATTAGTTTGACTGGTTCATAGTCAATCGGTGTTCCACTAGTGGTCAAAACTTGTAACAAAATCCTAATATTCGCGAGATTGCAACCAATCATATTCAGGGATTTGTAACCATTTTTGGCACCGCAAATTAGTGTTTTACATGTAGTATATGCCTATAAATAGTGCATTATGTAATACTATCTAGGTTACTCAATGGGTTATTGTAAACTCTTGGTTTAAGACAAAGTGTTGTAACCGTTCTTGTGAAGAGCAGGGGGAGATCCCAAAGTACTTCTAAGGTGACAAGGCAGTTCAAGAGCATCTCTAGAGGGAGGAGCCTTTTAGGTGAGCATTGGTCATGAATATGTAAGCTGATTTGGTTGTAGATTTTTTCTTGTGGTAAAGAAAGAGAGCATGATGATGAATTGGTCTTAGGTGTGGAACAAGGAGTGGGCATCGACAACATGTAACTCTTTATTCATTGAACAAATAAGACAACAAGGAGTGGGCATCGACCAAGCATTGATAGTTTTATCTCTTGGTTGGTTTATAATTTATAATAGTTTCATATGATGTATTATTGGAATGGACTAGCTAGATGCACATCATATTGTCCTAGATTGTAATAATAAGACTTTCACTTGTCTTGATGAAGAAGGAAATAAAAGAACAATGAAAGGTATTCCTAGACCCACTTTTATAAGTGAGATTTCATCCTTTTAGTTGAAGAGATTATTTAGGAAAGGGTGTCTGTTGTATGCAAATCATGTGGGATAGCCAAGAAAGTGCATAATCCCAAATGTCAAGGAATTTCCATTTCTACATGAGTATGTGTTAAGAACCAGACATCAATATAGCATAGAAAAACTTCAGGAAAGGTACTCAACGCCTTGAAAAAGAGATAATTTCAGATAATAAGCCTCTTCGAGGGGGCAACCTCCTTTTACCCCACTTAAATGTTCAAGTACAAGATGA
>ML780175.1:616617-660051 GCA_009831015.1 Picea engelmannii | reverse complement strand
CTAAAGCCGACATAAATAAAATAACATTACTAATCTAAATCACAACTAATGGCCTAAAGCCGACATAAATAAAATAACATTACTAATCTAATATGCCCCAATTAAGTGGTAATGAGCCAATATTAGGGCTTAACAGTATGCATATGTCTTTGGGGAAACACTAGTCTTACCACCAAAAAGAGATATCGATTTCTCTATTAATTTGATTAATGGAATTTCCCCAGTATCTAAGACTCCATACACAATGAATATGCATGAATTGAAGGAGATGAATATTCAAGTTGAAGAATTGTTAAAGAAGGGTTTGTTGTCATGTTTATAGGAAGAATGTGCTTGTCATTGATGACAAGAATAACAACGAACCAGACCTCGAGAGCATAGAAGACGAGAAATATCAAAAGAGATAGTGGTTTTCAGAAGTGCAGATGAGGTCCAAGAGACAGACTCGCAGGAGAATCAAAGGTCGAGACTCGTGAACACTTAGAAATATTTCTAAGTCAGAGAGAGAAAAGCTCAGAAGGGAAACCTCCATACAAAAACACGATCTGGATCAAAATCCTTGATGGTGGATCTGCTTCAAGAGTCCTCATGACCGTCAGATCAAATTAAATGAAGGATAGAATAAACGGGGAGAAACATTTTAGATTTGAAATCCCTGAAGTCCGGAGAGCTGGAGTAAATTTCAGCCATCAGATCATTATAAAGTGGAAGAACAAGATAAGTTAGAATAAGGGTGCACTAATATCAGTGGCTGATAATCAAGAACTCAGATCTATGGTTGACAGGGCATATCGGACCCCCCTGACCTTTCTACATTTAACCGTGGGGGGGGTCCAAGTTGGTGGTATTTCCCATGTGGGACCCTCATATGTGTCACCTTCCTGTCAACTCAGACCCCCCTCTCTCATTACCACTTACTGCCTAACCCCCCCTTATGAGTAAACCACCAAACCACTCATACATACCACCTTTGCGCTCTGACGTCACACTCCACTACCCGCTACATGTCACACTCCACTACCGCACTCTGCCTCCACCTCCACTACACTACCTACATGTCTCACCCATGTCAACAGACCACCTCAGCAAGGACATGTGGCAGACCACGTCAGCAAAGACATGTGGAAGACCACATCAGCCAAGACATGTGGAAGACCACGTCAGCAAGTACATATGGCATAATCAAATGATGACATGTGTCAAGAGGAAATTGGCTCGTGCCATGTCAACAAGTGATGTAAGAAAGCTATGTCACTCTGGGAGTTTAATCACCAACAAATGTCAAAATTCCTGAAGTCCCAAAGGACGAAGGTCTGAATTTTCTCTCAGCCATCTGATCTGAATATCACTGTGGGTGCATTCTCAAGCGTTGATCTAGTTCAGTGGAAGGACAGTGTAAGTGGAAGTGTTAACCAACCGCAAGAAGTCTCCACCGCCTATGAATTATTCAATAGGTGACCACTCCGGAGGAGAATGAAGTAGTGACTATCCTAAATTCCTGAAGTCCCAAACACCGAAAACTCGAAGAAGACCCTGGCCATTGATCACCAGGAGGGGTATGTGTCAGAAGATTATGCATTCAGGTGAAAGCACTCTGGGAGAAATGTGTGAATAAGAGTTGAAACTCTCGAATCCTGAAGTGCCAAAGTCACTCATGATCATTGATCATGTAGGAGGGTATGTGTCAATAGATCGTTGAATCCAAGTGAAATCATTCATGGAAAAGCGAAGAATCGAAGAGTCAAAAAGGTTGAAGTCCCAGAGCGGAGGATAGTCATTGGATTAAAGAGGACAGAGGCTAGAAGATCTTGTATTTAAGAAGATATCCAGTCAGAAGAAACGAGAAGTTGAGATTTGAAATCTCTAGAGTCTAGAGACTCGAAGGATATCTCGACTGTTAATCCGAGAGGGACACGTGTCAATATATCTTCTACTCTGAAATATTGGTGTACAGAGGAAAGCAGGGGTTGATATTTGAAACTCTTGAAGCTCGGATCATGAAGTAAATCACAATCGTCGATTTAAGAAAGTTAGATCTGATTTGTCAGTTCAGGAGCACCGTCAATATCGTGAGATCGACAGTCCTGTCGCATTGCAGGGATTGAAGGTGCACAAACTTTAAAAATCTGAAGGCGGGCTACAATCAAAACCATGGTTTTAGGGAAAGGACACATGGAGGCTCGAGGTAAATTGCGAGGAAAAATGTAGTTTGTTTCAAACCACGTTTGGATGTGCCCACAATCATGTGGTAAAATGAGTTCATCGCCCAAGTTCATATCGAAAGAAGGAGCTAGCACTCATTAGACCAAGATCGTGAAGCACCTTTTGAATAGGCATACGGACATCATCAGTGGTCACGTGAAGGAAGGGACTTATAAGCCAAAGAATCCAAAAACAAATGACTATAACTGGAAGAGAAGACGAAGAATTGTGTCTGTCAGAGAATCCAAATAATCTCAAAATAACGACCGCTAGTGATGAACAGGTTTAGGATAACTTCCATAGAATCCAAAGAATCTTTGAATAATGACCACTGATGATGAACATATATAGAATAACCGCCAGGGAAGACAAAGAGTTTTCATGATGATCAGGTAGAGGAATTTAGGTGAGAAAGACATGCAAAAGAGAGAAGATAGTGTGCTTTTTCGATAGTTATGCATGTGGGTAGAATGTGACTGGGCACATGACCTGAACTGGAGATTAGAGGTGCAACATATAGCATGCAGAGACAACACAAAATATAAAGGAAGAAGAGAAGTTGAACAGAGGGATGAGATTTTGTAGTAGGAGAAAGAGCAGAGTATAGAAGTGGAACAGAGTGATAGAAGATGGAAGATACAGAGGAGACATGGAGCTGTAACATACCATATCAGAGATAAAGAAAGTAAGTAAATTTTTGTAAGATTCAATCAAGGTGGTAGGGTGGTGGTAGGGAGGATTACAATCCTCTAAATTATAGTTGGTGCTAGAAGATATTCTGGGGGTTGGTGCTTCCATCTAGTGGGTGCTAGAGAAACCTAGGAGTTGGTGCTAGAGAAATCTGAGAGTTGGTGTTCTCTACAAGTTGTAGCTTTCTATTAGAGGTTGTAGCCTCATATTTGATTTGGAGCTCAAAGACTATGATGTACATGAAAGTTGGAGCTTGATTGACATCCTAAGAAGAAGAGGTTTTTACCCTTATGGGTTTCCTCATGAAAATCAGTGTCTCTGTGTATTCTATGTGATTGATAAAATATTGTATATCTATGCATGTTAAGTTATCAACAACCCATTAAATAATAATCTAGAAATAATCCAAAAATAAAAGGAAAAGTTTCAAGCTTATATACATAACTGATTCACCCCCCCCTCTCAGTTATATTTACAACAATTGGTATCAGATCCGATGCCTTTGATCAAAGGTATATCCATAAGCTTGAACATGACTTGTCATGATGGAAGTTAAACTAATAGACCCCCTCTGTTTGATGGAACAAACTTTTCCTTCTGGAAAATAAGAATGAGAACACTTTTAATGTCTTTGGGTGTTGATGTTTGGGATGTCGTTCAAACGAGATATGTGAAGCCTATAGTCTTTGCCTCGAAAGATGATAAGCTGGAGTTTATATTTAATGCAAAAGCAATGAATTCCATCCTCAGTGGACTTACTGAAGCTGAGTTTGTCAAAGGCATGCATTGTGATTCAACAAAATTTATGTGGGACAAGATGATAAGTAGTTATGAAGGTAATGAAAAGGTGAAAGACGCAAAACTTCAGACTCACAGACTGAAATTTGAGCAGTTAAATATGGATAAAGATGAAACTATCATTAAGTACTTCTTACACATAGAAGAACTTTTCAACACTATGAAAGGCCTAGGTGAAACGATAGATGAATCTTTTCTATTCCAGAACATATTAAAATCTCTTCGTGATGGATTTAACTCAAAGGTCTCTGCTATAGAGGAAACAATTGATCTCAAAAAGTTGACACTAGATCAACTTCTTGGAACCCTAGCCGCTTATGAAATGAGAATCACCAAAGGTAAATCTACTACAAGAGAGGCATCTTTTAAAGTAGAGAAAAACACAGACTCCGATATAGATGAGATTGAAGCAATTTTTGTGAGAAGACTAAAGAAAGGATTAGAAAAATACAAAGGTAAATTGCCCTTCAAATGTTTCAATTGTGGCAATATAGGTCATTTTTCATCTAAGTGTCCTCACAAAAGAAAGGATCAGACATATGACGATGAAGAAAAGCACAAACACAAGAAGGTCTATAAATAGAATAATTTTAAGAAGAAAATCCTTTGTGTAAACAATGATGATGATCCCTCAGATGATGAAAGCAGTGACTCTTCTATTGAAGATAAAATAAATGATATCATACTAATAGATTTATAAGATGTAAACACTGAAGATATAGGAAGTGAGTTCACTGATTGTGAAGCAGTTGTAGATCTTGAAGGAGAACTTGTCAGTGCTATGGAAGAGATTGATAGACTTAGAGAAAAGAAAAGAAAACAAAAGCAGTTATTGCTCAGGTATGAGAAAAAATGCAATGAACCATCTGAAGAAATTGCTTTGTTGAAGGTTAAGTTAGAACAAGCTAAGAAGATTGAAGAAATACTCAAACAACAATTGAAGGAAGCCAAAACAAAAGGTGAAAAATTGGAAGCTGAAGTAGTGACTATCAGAAAAGATCTAGAGAAATTCCAAGCCTTATATCATCAGAATCTGACAAGTATTAAAGCCTTAGAAGAATTAGCCTCCATTTTGAATCAAAAAAAGAATTCAAAGTTGAAAATTGGTTTGGGTTATGAAGAGGGATCAAGTAGTGGTCAACCAAGCAACAAAGAATCCATCAAGTTTGTCAAATCTACAACTATTGACAACAACAAACCTGCAAAAACAAAGGAAGAGAATCAGTCACCAAGGAGGAATGAAGGAAAAACTACTAGAACTGAATATGTAGAACAAAGAAATAATACACCCTTTTCTCAAGGAAATCATCAGCATGGAAGAAATCGACATGCTCAAAGAAGACAACCATTTTCCAGGTACAAAGATTTTTTCTATGGATATTATTTTTACTGGTCTAACTTTGGCCACAAAGCTGTAAATTGTTCTTTAATATTTAGACATGAGAAATCAAGACAACCAAGGATTAAATATCTGCCACAAAAAAGAATGAGACAGCCAAGTAAAAAAAAACCACAGACTGCAAATCATGTGATGGATGGGAAAAGGACTCAGATTACAAATAACAATCATTATGATCCTTTATTCAATGAAACAAAATGTTACATCTGCCATAATTATGGACATAAAGCTACAGACTGTCACTTAAAAAACTATAAGCCAAATTCAAATCACAGAGCTGAAAATGTCAAGGTTTGGAGGAATAATGAATATAACAAGTGTGGATTAGTGTTGTCAGCTCAAAGACAAAAAGAAACCTAGTATATTGACAGTGGATGCTCCAATCATATGATAGGTGACAAAAGTAAGTTCCTATTACTCAAAGAAAATAAATCAGCGAGTGTGACCTTTGGAAATGATGCTCCATGAAAGATCAAAGGTAAAGGTCTAGTAATATTAAGTAATGGAAGAAGCAAATCTCAATATGTATTATTTGTTGATGGTTTAAAGAATAATCTTCATAGTGTCAGTCAGGTATGTGACAGAGGATGTGAAGTCACTTTCACTGCCAAGAATTGTAAAATAAAGATAGTAAACACATGAGAGCTGATTGCGAAAGGGGTTAGAACTGAAAACAATGTATATGTTCTGAAGGAAGATAAGGATAAATTTCATTTAAGAAAACTTGATGAAAGTTGGTTATGGCATAGAAGGCTTGGACACCTGAATTTTGATCATATTGTCAAACTGGATAATGAAGGCAATGTGAAATACCTTCCAAGAATATCTAAGCCTAATAACTCTGTATGTGAATCGTGTCAAATGGGGAAGATGAATTGTGCTCAATTCAAATTGAAGAGTTTCACATGTTTAGAGAAACCACTTCAAATTGTTCATATGGATTTGTGTGGACCATCATGAAAGGAAGGAACTGGATGAGAATGTTACTTTATGTTAGTGATTGATGATTTCTCCAGACATATGCGGGTTTCCTTTCTGAGAGAAAAATCTGATGCGTTTGAGAAGTTCAAAAAGTTTAAGGCATTAGTTGATAATCAGATAGGAAGGAATTTAAAGTCAATTCACTCAGATAGGAAGGAGAATTTCTGTCAAGATATTTCAAATAATTTTGTGTCAGACATGGAATTAAAAAAGAATATACTATTACAGGTACTCCTCAACAAAATGGAGTTGTAGAATGCTAAAATAGACCAGTTCAGCAGATGGAAATGGCTATGATGAGTGGAAGGGACATTTCAAAAACCTTTTGGGTGGAGGTTGTTCACATGGCTGTTTATATTCTAAAAAAAGCACGTCTAAGGCCGAACAATGATAAAACTCCATATGAGTTGTGGTTTGGTCGACCTGCATCAATCAAGCAATTCAAAGTATTTGGAAGTAAATGCTACATCAAGAATAATGATGATCATCCGGGAAAATTTGATAGTAGATATTATGAAGGTATCTTCTTAGGAAATGCAACGAACAATAAAGGATACATATGGTTTAACAAAAGAATGCATAAATTAGTAGACTGTATTGATGTTCGAATTGATGAAGAAGCTCCTGTAAAAGATCAATAGAGAATAATCACTAAGCCAAATGAAAAATATGATGAGAATAATGGAGATAAAGAACAACAAATCTTAGAGTCACAAGAAGATGATGAATCAGGTGGAGAAGATACGCCAAGACAAGAAGAGTTAGGACAATAATGAACATCAAATCCTTCCTCTAGAATTACTCAGAAGAATCATCCTGAAAGTTAGATAATTGGTGAGAAAGATAAAGGTGTACAAACTAGGAGAAAGATAATAAAAGATACCGAGCAATCACATATAGCCTTCATATCCATGGTGGAACCTAGGAACTTTAATGAAGCCAGTAAAGATGTAAATTGGTTAAAATCAATGAATGAGGAACTAGACCAGATTGAAAAGAATGACACTTGGGAACTCATTCCTAGGCCAACAAACAAAAATGTAATAGGATCCAAATGGGTCTACAAAAACAAGATGAATGAGCAAGGAAATATTGTAAGAAATAAGTCTATATTGGTCTGCAAAGGATATGCTCAAATACAAGGACTGGATTTTGATGAAACATTTTCACCCATATAAAGATTAGAAGCTATTAGAATGTTTCTTGTCTATGCGTGTCATAAACAGTTTAAAGTCTATTAAATGGATGTCAAGTTAGATTTTCTAAATGGAGATCTAAAAGAAGAAGTCTATATGGAACAATCAAAGGGTTTCTAACTGTCAGATAACCCTGAATTTGTCTGCAAACTGAAGAAATCCTTATATAGGTTGAAACAAGCTCCTCGTGCCTAGTATTACAGACTGTATAAGTATCTTCAAGACAAGGGGTTCAAGAGAGGAACAGTTGACAACAATCTATATATCAAAACAAAGGGTAATGATTTGTTCATTGTGTTGGTCTATGTAGATGACATCATCTTTGGAAGCAATAATGCTTCATTGGTACAATGGTTTTCTTCTACCATGCAGTCTAAATTTAAAATGTCTATGATAGGGGAAATATCATTTTTTATTGGTCTACAAATTACTTAGAGGTATGAAGGAATATTTCTTTCTCAGGAGAAATATCTAAGAGAAATGTTGAAAAGGTTTCAAATGGAAGATTCTACACCTATGAGCACACCTATGGTCACTGGATGCAAGTTAAGCAAGGGTGATGACTTACCTAAGGCTGATCATAGTTCATATAGGTCTATGATATACAACCTATTATACATCACAACATCTCGTCTAGACATAATGCATGCCATTGGAATGGTAGGAAGGTATCAAGCTGCACCTAAACAGAGTCATCTGTTAGCTGTCAAAAGAATATTCAGATACTTGAAAGGAACAATGAACTATGGCCTATGGTATCCTAGGAATCAAAAATTTCAGCTATCAGTCTATTTAGATGTTGATTGGGATAACTGCATGGATGAAAGGAAAAGCACGAGTGGAGGTGCATTCTTCTTAGGAGATTCTCTTGTAGCATGGTTGAGCATGAAGCAAGGTTCCATTTCCTTATCGACTGTAGAAGCTGAATACATTGTAGCTGCCACTTGTTGTACCCAAGTATTATGGATGATTCAGACACTTGCAGACTTGGAGGTAAAGTATAATGCACCGATCCCAATTCATTGTGATAATACTAGTGCAATTGGTGTGTCAAAGAATCCTATATTTCACTCCAATACCAAGCATATACCCATAAAGTATCACTTCTTCAGGGAACAGGTAACCAACACTGTTGTTTCTTTGCATTATATTCCATCCAAATATCAGATTGTTGATATCTTCACTAAACCGCTTGCAAAAGATCAGTTTGAGTATCTATGCCAAAAGTTGGGTGTGACCCTATTATCAAGTTAAAATAGTCTATATGATCAGGGGGATAGTGCTCCTAGTATATCTGATCAGGGGGAGCATAGATTCACTTTCTATTTTCTTTGACATTGATGTCAAAGGGGGAGAAAAAGGTGTTGTCTGTATGCTATAGTTGGAGGTCTAAGTAGAATAGTGCAACCTTTTAGGGTTTCCATTAATGCCAAAGGGTGATATTGTTGACATGTTTACAGGAAGAATGTGCTTGTCATTGATGGTAGGAACAACAATGAATCAAACCTCGAGAGCACAAAAGAGGAGAAATCCTAGAAGAGATAGCGGTTTCCATAAGTGCAGACGCAGTCCAAGAGATGGACTCGCAGGAGGAGCAAAGGTTGAGAACCGTGAAAACTTAGAAATATTTCTAAGTCGAAGAGATCGAAGATTAGAAGGGAAAGTGTCATACATAAACGTGATCTAGATCAAAATCCTTGATCGTGGATCTGCTTCGAGAGTCCTCACGACCATCATATCAAATTAAGTGAAGGATAGGATAAACGGGGAGCAAAATTTGAGATTTGAAATCCCCAAAGTTCGAAGAGCCAGAGTAAATTTCAGTCATCAGATCATTCTAAAGTGGAAGGACAGGATAAGTTAGAAGAAGGGTGCACTAATCTTAGTGGCCGATAATCGGGCACTCAGATATACTGTCGACATGGCATATCTGACCGCCCCGACCTTTTTGCCTTTAACCGTGGGGGGGTCAAAGTTGGTGGTATTTCCCATGTGGGACCCTCATACATGTCACCTTCCTATCAAATCGGACCCCCCTCGCTCATTACTAGTTACCACCTAACCCCTCCTCCAATTAAACCACCAAACCACTCATACATACCACCTCCATGCTCCAACGTCACACTCCACTACCCACTACACATCACACTCCACTATCGCGTTCTACCTCCACCTCCACTACACTCCCTACACATCTTACCCACATCAATAGACCACCTCAACAAGGACATGTGGAATACCATGTCAGCAAGGACATGTGGAAGACCACATCAACAAGTACACATGGCATAATCAAATGATGAAAAGTGTCAAGAGGAAATTGGCTCATGCCATGTCAACAAGTGACGTAAGAAAGCTATGCCATTCTAGGAGATTTACTTCAGGAGTTTAATCACCAAAAAATGTCAAAATTCCCGAAGTCCCGAAGGACGAAGGTCCGAATTCAGTCTCAGTCGTCTGATCTAAATATCACTTTGGGTGCATTCTCAACCGTTGATCTAGTTCAATGGAAGGAAAATGTAAGTGTAAGTGTTAACTGACAGCAAGTGGTCTCCACCACCTATGAATTATTCAGTAGGTGACCACTCCAGAGGATAATGAAGCAGCGATTAGCCTAAAATCCCGAAGTCCTGAACACCGAAGACTCGAAGAAGACCCTGGTTTTTGATCGCCAGGAGGGGTACGTGTCAGAATATTATGCATTCGGGTGAAAGAACTCTAGGAGAAACGAGTACATAGGAGTTGAAACTCCCAAAGCCTGAAGTGTCAAATTCACTCATGATCATTGATCATGCAGGAGGGTAAGTGTCAATAGATCATTTACTCTGGGTGAAAGCATTCATGCAAAAGTGAAGCACCGAAGAGTTGAAAAGGCCTAAGTCCTAGAGTGGAGGACAATCGTTGGATTAAAGAGGACAGATGTCAGCAGATCTTCCATTTTGGAAGATATCCAATCAGAAGAAATGGGAAGTTGAGATTTGAAATCTCTGGAGTCTGGAGACTCGAAGGAGATATCGACCGTTAATCTGAGAGGGACACGTGTCAATAGATATTCCACTCTGGAAGATTGGCGTACAGAGGAAAGAAGGGTTTGAGATTTGAAACTCCTAGAGCCCAGATCACGAAGTAAATCACAACCGTCGATTTGAGAAGGTTATATATGATACGTCAGTTCATGAGCACCATCAAGATTGTGAGATCGACGGTCCCATCACATTGTGGGGATTGAAGGTGCAGGAAATTTAAAAATATGAAGTTGGGTCACAATAGAAACCACAATTTTGGAGAAAGGACACGTGGAGACTCGAGGTAAATTGTTGGGAGAAATGTAGTTTGTTTCAAACCACCTTTGGACGTGCCCGCAATCACGTGGTCACATGAGTTCATCACCCAAGTTCATATAGAAAGAAGGAGCTAGCACTCGCTAGACCAATATTACGAAGCACCTTTTGAATAGGCACATGGACACCATCGATGGTCACATGAAGGAAGGGTCTTAGAATCCAAAAAATCCAAAATCGATTGACTGTAACTGGAAGAGAAGACGAAGAATTGCGACTGCCAGAGAAGCCAAAGAATCTTTGGATAACGGTTGCTAGTGATAAACAGGTTCAAGATAACTTCCAGAGAACCAAATAATATTTGAATAACAACCACTGATGATGAACAGATACATCATAACCACCAGGGAAGACGAAGAGTATGCATGATGATCAGGAAGAAGACTCGAGGTGAGAAATACATGTAGAACAAGTAATATAATGTGCTTTTTTTATAGTTATTCATGTGGGTAGAATGTGACCGGGTACATGACCTGAACTGGAGATCAGAGGTGTGGCGTATAACATGTAGAGACAACACAGAGTATAAAGGAAGAAGAGAAGCGGAATAGAGGGATGAGATTGCACATCAAGAGAAAGAGAAGAGTATATAAGTAGAACAGAGTAATAGAATTGGAAGAGGTAGAGGAGACATGGAGCTGTAATAGACCATATCAGAGACAGAGAAAGTAAGTAAATTTTTGTAAGATTAAATTAGGGTGGTAGGGTGGTGCTAGGGAGGATTGTAGTCCTCTAAATTCTAGTTGGTGCTAGAAGATATTATGGGGGTTGGTGCTTCCATCTAGTGGGTGCTAGAGAAATCTGAGAGTTGGTGCTCTCTGCAAGTTGTAGCTTTCTATAAGAGGTTGTAGCCTCATAATTGAGTTGGAGCTCAAAGAATATGATGTACATAAGGATAAATTGAGGTTAGTGTTGAAAGTACGAAGAAATAATTAGTGTATGCTAAGCTAAGCAAGCATTATTTTTATCAAGGTAGATTCATTACTTCAGACACATCATCTCTGAGGAAGGAATAATTGTGGATCCCAAGAATATTGAATCTATTAGGGAATGGTATACACCTAAGAACATGGACAAGGTAAGGTCACTTAAGGGACTTGTTGGATACTACATAAGATTCATTGAAGGATTCTCCAAGATTGTTCATCACATTACATCTTTACATAAGAAGGGAATTAAATTTGAATGGAAACAAAAGAGTGAATAAATATTCCATCTATTAAAGGAATTGCTTACTAGTGCACCCATTCTTAATTTTAGTAACCTATAATTCTCTAGTTTTTAGTCCCCATATTAATAATGTATTTTTTTTTTAATTTATGAAAGGCTAGAGAACCCAAACAATTATAAGAGGCCATAGTTCCTAGGAAATGTAATACTTTGAACATTGCAAATAATAAAATGCATCACTGGTTGCAAGATGGACAAGGACATGAGTTATAGGGGGATATGATTCCATGAGAGAGGGGGATAAAGGGGCTAAATATTTATTATTATATTTTGTTTACCCATCTTGGTAAATATTGCATAAAAGTGGTTACATGAGCCTCTTGGGGGGAAGGACATGTGGTTCTTGATTTCATGTAATTATATAAACACCTCTTACGAGATGTTTGGGGGTTCACTCTTCAGTTTGTTCTTCATTAATTAATTATCATTCATTATTCCTCATTCATTCTTAATCTAGGATTGGGAAGGAAAAACAAATTGTTGGGAAAGAATCCTTTGTTGGTTGGATGTAGTGATTGTTGGTGTATTCCAGCCATGAATTGGTGCGTACATGCCTAAGATGAATTGACATGTGCTAAAATGTGTTCACAACTGCAAATATTGAGAGTCCCAACATGGAGATTCTTGACCATATGCACTGGAGCCCTAGAAAGAGGTGGACATCCTAAGGGACTGCATGGTAGTGAAGGGGGTTCATTGTGTTTGGGTGGTGCAAGCTGAAAAGAAGAGATTTGGTGTACTTTGAATTTCTGTGTGTTGAGAAGCCTATGAGAACTTGAGTATTTATTGGTTTGGGAAGTTGAGTGTCACTCTAGAGCTTGTCCTTGTGGATTCATAGCCCTGGCTCAGGGGTGACCTACTATTGATACTTAGAACAACAACATATAAGGTTGGGTAGAACATCCTTGGTATGCATCCAGTTGGTGATTGATTTTGTTTAAGATAAATTCTCTTTGTCATGTGTTTCCATGCTTGCATATTTATTTCTATTGTGTATTAGTTATTATCTCTAAGATTCGTATTTGTAATATGAAAGCTTGATGGTTATTACTATGCATGTCATGTTTAAATATTATTTTATATTGTGGCATGAATCTTGATTATTGCATGTGTTGTTATTGTGTTTCTTTCATGTTGATTTATTAATTAAATGTTACCAGAACTTGAAATCAGTTCAAGAAGTGTGTTTTGAAGTAGCGTGGCCTAGCCTGTGGGTGGATGGGTATGTTACAGATTGGTATCAGAGCTTCTAGTTGAAACATTGGACTGGTATGGGCCAAAACAGGTGCGAATTGGGAAAATTAGTTGTTGCAGACTTCGGTCTAAGTGAATTTGGGGGAAAATGGTGAGAAATTATAGATAAAATCCCCAAATTCATGAACATGTATGAGTTTAAATCATTCAATACTATCTAAGAAGTTTAATGGCTTCTATTTGCAGAGTTACAGGGTTAGATTTGACCTACAAGGTCAAAAATTTGAGTTTTAATGGCGTTGTAGCAATGAGAAGAGTTTGATGGATCGACGACTGAGATCATGTTTGATATTGAGATCAACGACCCATATTCATCCTTGAAAAATATAAAAATTTCTATTTTTTTCTAAGTTTGGAACATTTACCAGATCAATGGTCGATATTCATTTTCGACAGTTTGGAAAATGAGTTTGATCGACGGTCTGGATTCCTTTTGGGTTGATGGGATTTGGGAACAGATCAATGGAAAAGATCAATTGGAATGTTAGATCGATTATAAAGATTCATCGTGAATTGATTGAAATTTTTTCTAAGTGTTGGAGTTGGCCAAGGAAAATTTCTGATGGGTCGATGGTCGGGTCAGCCAGATTGGTGAAGTATTTATAGTTGTCTAAGGAAATTGGTCGATGGGTCAATGCGTCAACTGGATTCAATGAAGTATTTATAGTCATCCAAGGGAAATGGTTGATGGGATGATGGGCCGACAGTCAGGTCGACCGACCGGATTTGGCAAAGTATTTTTAATCATCCAAGGGAAATGGACGATGAGTCGATGGGTCGATGGTCAAGTCGACTGATTTAGAAAAGTGTTCCAATCAAGTGAGAGAAAGCGTTGATGGACGATGGGCTGATGTTCATGCATCATTTGGGTTGGAAAAGTGTCGGATCATCCAAGATAAATGACCGACGACCGATGAAGGAAAAAGGGTGATGACGTATCATGCCACGTCAACATCCACAAGTTATGCCACATCAAAATACATGTGGCATGCCACGCTAGCATCCATGTGTCATGCCACACCATTCATAATTCCATGTTAGAGTCTACGTGGCATGCCACGTGAACATCAACATGTCATGCCACATTTGCAAGGAAATAGACGATGAACGATGGTTGGGTCAACTGAATTGGACAAGTGATTTTCATCGGTCAACATGAATGACCGATGGATGATGGGATGATGTTCAGGTTGACCGAATTGAGAGAGTGCATCAACCGCTAATGTGAATCACCGACGGTCGATGGTCGGGTTGACCGAATTGAGAGAGTGCTTCATCCGCTAATGTGAATCACCGATGGTCGATGGTCAGGTCGGCCAATTCAGAGAGGTGTTGCGACCGTTGCCAAGGAAAAGGGATGATTACCGATGATCGGGTCGAAAGTTGATGAAATTAGAATAGACAAATGATCTAGATATCTTCCGAATTGAGATCAACGATGAAAATTGCCACAAAGGAAAGACTGTGGATATTTTCTTATTTTGTCTATAAATGGAGCAAATTAAGTTGGATTGAGATGAAACTTGTGCATTTTTTCTGAATAGAGGAGATATACAAACATGAAAGAGAGGGCCTTTGTCCAATTATGCTTGGATTAACCAGAAATTGAAAAATAGTGGTTTTTAAATAACTGGGTCCAGATCATAGGCATAGATTGAGATTAATATGAAACTCTTGGAGAGAGTCTAGAAAGTATAAACACAAATAACCCATGAAGGGACTGAATAAATTCTATGGGGATTGAAATGGGGATATTGAAATAAGCCAAAATTCACTATTCTGGGCCACTTTTTGGGTATTTTTGAGATTTTCAGAAGAGGAAAATTGATCCTAGATCACAAAAATAGAAAATTTTATTTACTCATTAATACAAACAACTTTGGTTTAGTGAAATTTTTCCAGAAGTTCACAGACTGAGAGATAGCCAGTTTTGCTAAAAAATTGTCTAGAAAAGGAGGTGAAAAGGGGAAAAGTTTTCATTTTTAGATTGCAAATATGAGAGTTTTTATGAACTCCCTATCATCACTATTATATGCAGTTGATAGAAGTTGTAATTTCAATAAAATTACACCAATGGAGAAAATGCACAAATGGGGTGAAAATGACTTTTTTCAGAAAACCATAACTTTGAACTCATAGATCAGAATGAGGCATGAGTACATTTGTTGGAAAGCTGATTTAGAGGAGACTAACCTAAAATTATTATAATTTGGATAATTATGATACGATGCTTCATGATTTGATCAGGAAAAATGACTTGTAGCATTAATTGGTAAATTTTTATGATATGCATAGTTTTGACAAAAATGGTTTCTTGCACATTTTGCATAATCGAGGGATAAAAATATATCATTTTAAGATAATAATGCATATCTGGGACATGGAGGAAGAAAAGGGAGCCTTCAATCATGATAAATAAGCCAAAGGTCAAAATATTATTGTTGGTAATGTAGAGACAAAATCAAATGGGCACAAGAGAAGAGGGGAACAAGAAACATTAATAAAGACTGTGAGAAGCCTAAAAATAGAAGTGCAAAGCTAAAAAGTAGATAATGAGAGGATTTTGAGATAAAAAAAACCAAATAAATGCTTAGATGATGAAAATTCTAAATCAATTGCATAGGAAAGAAAATAATGGATCAGACTTAAGGCAGGATGAAGAAGGCATGTATCATAAAAGAAGAGATAAATACTGAAGACATGGTCATTCAAGAAGTGCTAGAAGAACTCATAGACATCACTCACCTCCTTATTCAGCAAGGAAATTTTATGCATATGAAGACTCCATAAGAAATCCAAAAGTGTCTCCTGTTAGACACCAAAGAATAAGACATGAATTAGATAGTTTTAAAAGAGAGTTGAGAAATCTTAAGCCACCATACTTTGATGGTGAAAGAGAAAGTGAAGATGATGTTGAAGCCTGGTTACTTGGAATCAGGAAGTACTTTCAATTTCACAACTACTCATCTAACATAGAAGCTAGAATTTCCACATACCATTTGCATGGAAAAGTTGTTATGTGGTGGGATCAATTGAAGCAATTTGAGCACATTAATGAGAGTAGGATCACTTGGAAGTAGTTCAAGAGATATTTTTATAAGGAGTGTCTTTAAAAACACTTCTATGACAAGAAGATGGAAGAGTTATTTGAACTCTGGTTGGGAAGCATGACCCTAACATAATATGAAAATAATTTCTTGGGATTATTGAAGTATGTGGGGTTCATCAAGGATAATAAGGTGAAGATACAAAGATTTTTTAATGGACTTCCATCCTTTTATAAGGAAAATATTCAGTATGATGAGCCTAGGACTTTGACAGCGACCATCAAGAAGGATAAGTACTTGTATGATCAAGGCAAGGGAAGAGAATCCATGCAGAAATATTGGAAGGATAAGAAGAAGGAGAAATATGATGAGAGAAGGAAGGGATTCAAACCTCCTTTCAACATAAACAACCCTAATAAAAATCAACAAGATCAGTCCACTGAGAATGAATCCAAGAGAGGATAATCCTTGAGAAAAAGGGGAAGACCACCAATAAAATGTTGGGGATGCACAGAAGATCACATGTACAAATATTGTCCTCACAAAGAAGACAAAACTAAGACCATGCAAAACATCCAATATGCTACAACGGTAGAGGACATGGGCATAATATATGTATCCTTAGAAGATCGACAATTAGAGTACCAATACAATACGATCAAATTGGAATGTAATATCATTAATCAACATGTTGTTATTTTAATCGATTTAGGAGCAAGCCATTATTACACTGATACTAAAATAGTGGATAGATTACATTTGGAGAAAATAAATCTTGAAAAGTAAAGTTTCGTTCAACTAGCCACTAGAACCAAAACAAGGATCAATGAGATGGTCAGAGGTTGTCCATAAAGTTTTAATCAAGTAAATGCAATCATTGACCTGAATATCATACCATTGGAATATTATGATATCCTAATTGGAATGGATTGGTTGGACCAACATCATGCCCTCCTATATTGTTGACCCTTAACCAAGTTTTAAGGATCCTTGGTCATGTTTGACCTATTTTGGGACTTCGACAAGCTGTCAAAGGTAGAGCGCAAGTCAAAGAGGAGATCGCGGGATCTTGACCCCTTGTTAATGATTTTTGGGTTTTGGGCTTATGTAATGGGTATGGGGATGTCGGCCCATGGGTTTACCCATGTTTAGGCCCTTTTTTGTAATGTATAAATAGAATTCTAGGCAATGTAATAAAGAGAGAGGAGTTTTTTGGTACCTTGCCAAGTGCTAAGTACAAAGTGTAAATGCTTTGTGCATGCTATGTCGATAACTTGCAGAGCTAGGTGCAAGTGATTGTAAGAGACTGTGAAAAGGCTTTGTGTCGTAACTCAGGGAAGGAGGATCTAGTGAAGTGTGCATATATATCCTATCCTATGCAGAGTAAGATCTCATGGCTCTATGCATGTAGAAGATTGACAACAGACAATAAAAGAGAAGAAGAATTGGTGGACGTAACCCCAGGCTGGGGGTGAATCACGTATATCCTGTGTTATGGTTTCTTTGTGCAGTATGGTTATTTCATTGTTCATATGATTAATGCTTAGTGCATTGATGTATGCTTAGATGAATTTGATATGATAGCTTAGTGCTAAATAATATGAATGAATGTTATATATAACCTATGTGAATATGCTTAGTGCTCGAATATACTAGATATAGGTGAATACTGCGTTGATATGTTGTTAGGGTTTAATTGCACTATAAATTAAGGTTAAATACTAATGATCTATAATTGCTAAGTGCTTTGTTAAGGTGTTACAATCACAGATCTGTGTCCCAGCTAAGGTTGCAGACATCTAAGTCTTGCAGCCACCCCTTCCTCTACCTTGGGTGAGACTTCATCTAATTCGCAGGTGTTGCCAAAAGGGCCGATATTTAGGGTTTTGTTGGTGCACTCTTGAGCGTTGAACCCTTGGTCTGTCCCTATGCCAAAAAATGGTTCTGTTGCCGGGATCTAAAACTGTGATTGTTGGGAACTGAAGAAAAGATAAAGCTTTGTGCATAGATCTGTTGCCCTAGGGTGCAATATTCTACTTGACCTGTAAAGATCTATGCTAAGAAGAGAAGTCAGATCTGAAGAAAAGAGGTAAGATCTTGAAGCTTTGTGCTCTGATAAAGGTAAGAAGAGTGAAAAGTTTTGATTGAAAAGGTAAGATAAGTGGAAATTTGTGTTTCAAAATTATGGATTGAGGTATGTTTGTTAAATTTTTTCCTAGCTTAAAAACTAGGGCACAACTAGAAGAAGGAAGATTTGATATGAGTAGATCTGATAAGAATAGTGAAAGATATGTTATTCCTATGCATATAAATAATGTTTGGACTAACAAATGGATGTAGGATCCTATAAAGAATTTTTTCCAGGTTAGCTACTATGATCCTAGTGCACAGTACATGAAAGGTTGGGGATCATTTAAAAGAAAAAGAGGATTAATCCTTTGTTATAGTTGCAGAAGACCGGGACATCTTGCTAAGGAATTCCCTAGAAGAATACCTAGTTGTCTTTTTTGTAAAGCTATGGACCATAAAGTTTTGGATTGCCCTAGAATGATTGCTAAGGCTGAAAGAATGAATATGAGACAAGAAAACCCTAAGGAATATCAAGAAACTAAGACTATGGAAAAACCCCAGAAAGAATCAGAGAATGTATTGCTACAAATGAAAGAAACCCTAAATGATCACAGAAATATCAACTTATCTGAGATATTCAAAGAAAAATAATGCATAGAAACAAGAATAGGAGACTTTGACATTGATTGTGGTCTGGATGAAGAAACATAGGTGAATATCATGACAGAAAGAACCTGGGAAATTTTAGGAAAGCCTGTTATGATTCCTTCATTGGGATGAATAGGATTATTCAGAGGAAAATTGATAACCCTATGTGTAAGAATCACCCAAATATCTATGAGTGTTCATGGAACTTAGACAGAGGAATATTTTGAGGTTGTTAAATTTATTGAGAACAACGCCCCATTTTCTATATTACTAGGAAAAACTTGGATTGAGAAGGATCAGGACAGAAGAAAAGAAGAGGAAGTCTCAGAACAAAAGAAGAAATAATTAAAATATTTCATGACAAGGAGGATAAGGCACTTGATTGAAGAACAAGAGAACATATCAAAGTTGTTTAGAGCCAAAAACTTGGATGTTGAAGTTGAAAGAACACAAGAAGACTCACATAAGAGTGGAGTATCTACCCCAGGCAGAGAAGAAGTATTACTCTCTAAACCTATGAAAGAATCTCAACAACGTGAAGTTACTATGCCAAAAGGAGATAAGAATCAGAATGGAAAGAGGAATACCAAGATAAAGATCACAGGCAAAAAGGATAGAAATCTCAGTAAGAAGAGAGTAAAGATAGAAAAGTTGCAGAATGTTCAAGAGGGGACTTCGCAGAAGGAAGGTTTGGAAAAATGGAACTTTGTCGGGATATCAGAACAACGCAACATGGAACTTCTCCATTCCAAAGCAATATAGTCGTTGAAGGCATTATGACTGTTAGACCGATGCCCTGAACAATTAGAACAACAGTTATGACCAGAAATCTCACCATCAGACCATTGGGACCGTGCTACAACAGACAAAACCACATTGATGAATGCCTCTTGTCTATTGGAGAAGATACATTACATCATTGTCTACTTATTACGTCTATTGTTGCACCGAAAACACTTTTGTGAATTGTATCCAAGAACTCATTGCTACCATGTCGTGTTTATTGAGATCGAAACATGTTCTATTACTTTGAGCACTCATTCATCCACCCGAGTTATCTGATCTGAGTGTGCATGTCGGACGAACTCAGTGCCATAGAGAAGTCGGTCAAAGAAGTTCTCATTGATCTAATGGCCAAAAAAGTAATGTTCACAGGTATTCAATATTCCTCGATTAGAGGAGTGCAAGCCTCTCTGTCGATTTCTCATGGATTGAGACCATAGAGTTGCAACCGAGAAAAGAACCAAGCATCAAGATGACTTAGAAAATGCGAAGTTAATCCCGACTATCCTACCCGACTACATCTTGCCTCTGGCCAGCGCGGTGAGTCGTGATAGTGTCCTGAGAGACTTTGATTACACCTTGGTTACTGCGTACCTCCCAAAGGGGATACGTGCAGTTAGAACGTAGTAGGATAAAATCGTGACATTGCAATTCAGTGACTTCAACCTAGGGGACTGGAAGAATTAAAGTATGCTCTCTCCTCATAGATACTTGACTAGGATGAAGGGGAAGAACTCAAAAATAATCCCCCAACCATGGACTATGAACCTTGCACAGTCCACCATCCTGAATATGATGAAGATTCCACATTTTGGAAGGAACCAGAAGGTTAATGCGTGTGTTAATATCATGCTATCATGTTACCATGGCAGCTATCTATGGATAGACAGACACATCATAGTCGATCCGACGTTGATCCATAGGATCACCAGATTGAGCATGTAGGGACCTGAACCACATGACTTCTACATAGGGAAGGTTGCAGATTGCGCACTGGAAGAGAGGATTAGAGAAACATATGGTGATGTAGAAAAGGGGACATGAGGATAAAAGGTATCTTCCATCCAGAATGGCGTAGTGCGCCTGGCCTGTCAGCTAATTGCAGGAAAGCTGGTGAGAAAGAACATACCTACGCTTGGCATGTTTTACAAGAAGCATATGCTTGTCATTGATGGCAAGTACAACAATGATGATGGCTTGAGTACAACAACGATGTTCAAAAAAACAGTGATAATCGGGGAAGAGTAGCAACCGTGATCGTTGGATCAACAATTCAGAATTCCCGATGGCTGTCAGATCTCAATGTAGACAAGAGGAGCGCGCAGATATGGAGGACAGATCTCAAGCGTTAGATCTAAGCGCGGGATCCGACCATCATTGCATCAAGGAGAACCTACACATTCTTTAAAGTGCAAGGAGTAGCGGGCTCACAAAATCCCGAAAGAAGGAGGATCGTCCATCATTAGGCAGGACACGTGGGGAAAGATAGTCATTTCACTGACTGGAGAGTCAAAGGAACGAGGTTCCCTAACCTCTCGAAATCACGATATGCGGAATCGCAACTTAATCTGAGCCATCATATCAAGGTTTGATCTGGACCGTTGATCCCAGTCCATTTCAAAGTTTTGCGGATCAAGAGTTGGAGATGTCAAAGAATAATAACCATAAGAATCTTGAAATCACGATATGTGGAATCACAACTTAATATGAGCCATCAGATCAAGGTTTGATCTAGACCGTTGATCCCAGTCCATTTCGGAGTTCCGCGGATTGAGAGTTGGAGATGTCAAAGAATAATAACCACAAGAATCTTGAAATCACGATATGCATAATCATGACTTAATCTGAGCCGTCAGATCAAGGTTTGATATGGACCATTGATCCTAGTCCATTTCAGAGTTTCATGGATCGAGAGTTGGAGATGTCAAAGAATAATAACCACAGGAATCCCGAAATCACGATATGTGAAATCGTGACTTAATCGCAGTCGTCAGATCAAGATGTGATCTAGACCGTTGATCCGACCCCATTTCGAAGTTTCGTGGATCGAGACTTTGAAGTGACAAGAACACTAAACATCAAGAATGTCGAAATCGCGATATGCAAAATCACGACTTAATCTGAGCCATCAGATCAAGGTGTGATCTGGACCGTTGATCCGATTCCATTTCAGAGTTTCGCGGATCAAGACTTTGAAGTGACAAGAACACTGAACATCAAGAATGTCGAAATCGCAAAATGTGAAGTCGTGAAATGATCTGAGCCGTCAGATCAAGTGTTGATCAGGACCGTTGATCCCACGCCATTTCAGGGTTTTGGGGATCGCGACTTGGAGAGTCGATATGCCTCATCTCCAGATTCATGAAATGCGAAATCACAAAAGTTCCTTATGCATAAGGCTGTGGTCACAGCCCTTGGTCACATCAGTGAGAGATGGAGGAAAGAGCTAGAGCAACCAAGCTCCTTTTTGGGGATCGCGACTAGGAATGTCGAGACACATGGTCACACAAATGTTGAATTGCTGAATGTTGAAATTCCAAAATGAATGCAAGATCCCATGGAATCAATCCAACAGTGCAGGTGAATTTGAACAAGATCGGAGGGCTACTGTAGCACGACACAGTGTAACTGCCAGAAACCACTGATGGTTTCTGCCAAAGGACTCGAAGACACTTGGGGATGATTGACAAAGAAGGTGAAGAGTCTCTGGGAATCTTCAAGAGAGAGGAATATGTTCGTGGAGGTGATGGACAACTGGATGAGCATTGAGGCCTTGTTGACGGGAGAAAATGAATGCTCACCAACTGGAAGAGTGGATCCGGTCCGGGGTTGTCTAAATATCCCAATCCGTTTGGGATAATCCACCTTGACGGGTTTAGCAGCTCCGTTAGCCGATCTAAGTCCTAGGAAAACGAAAGAAAACTACACTAGGGAACTAATCTAAAGAAAACAAAAATTAAAGAAAACTAATAAACAAATATGAAATAAATATATACAGTCTATTATCTATGCTATATAGCAATAATTCTATAAAATTAAATGTTCAATTATCAACAGAGTTAGATCCAATTACAAATATACACTATTTACAGATTACAGATTTAAATGAAAACCTGCAAAAATCATTTGTAAACTGTCCAAAGATAGCGAAACTATTGTTTTTTGATTTTTATAATTTTATGAGAAAGAAATAAATTGAAAACTATCTAAGTTGAACAATTTAAATAATAATCCTAACTATAAATCTGAACTATATATGTATCTATCTAAACTACTTAAGTAATACTAATAAATTAACTATTAAATAACAAATAGCAAACTGACTTGAAGTAACGCTTCATGTTTGTCCTGTGTACAATAGTTGATTCAGCTGTTCAGTGGGAGAAAACCCACACCAGATTCTCCACAAGCTTCTCGTAAACAAGAAGCAGTTGCGCTCTTCAAATATAAATGACAGGACAAACAAGACATAAAAAATAACAACAATCTTATAATTTACAAATCATCACATTTAGATAAATCCGTGTGAAAAGATTTGTACAAAATGATTCAATTAACAAAGAAGAGAAATATTTAATTCACTAAATTGAAACAGAGTAATTGTTTTATTTTTAAAATAAGAGAGATCAGATATGGATGACACATAAACCGAATCACATCAACCTGCAATGAATTATGATAGCTAAAGTAGTCAATAATTGATTGCAATTTGATATGAAGAAAACTTGAAATAAAAGTTTGATATATTGAAAGCTAAAGCTGTTACAAGACATCAACTTTCATCCCAGTCTGTATCATTATAAATCCATAGTCTGGTTCTCCCCATAGTGATGATGATGGGTCCATTACAAAAAATAACAAGTATTTAAAGACCACAGGGTAAAACATCCCTGTGGGAATTGTCAAAGAAGTTTACAAAAATCTGGGAATAATCTCCCAAGTTTCTATTCCTAACTAAAGATAACAACCTATAAAAAAACTATATCACCAAAGTATCTCCTAAACTGCCACAGCATGTCAAATTTGTCATTGAAATTTGTATGCACCTGAAAGTGGACAAGAATAGACAAGTTTAGAGGATATTGTATTGATAAAATTAACAAAAATCTTAAATTTTAAGACTAGCTACAGAATCTTGCGATTCTATAGCTGGTCTAATTTGAAAACATAATCGTTTTAAATCAATGAAATGCTAACAAAAATATATTCAAATCCTTAATTTCTAATTGAAAACAAAACGAATCATTTAAACCACAACTTCAATGCTAATCAATAGCAAATGAAATCTTGTTTGAATCTATTTCAATTAAAATAGACCCTAAACGAATACCAAGAAAATCTCTAATAAGAATTTAATATAGACATAATATGTCAATCCAAACTTAGCAGAATCGTTTTTCAAAATCAAAACTAACAGGGTCGTTTTGCGAATCAAATGGATTGCATTGTATTTGTCAAACCAATCCTTAATATTGATGCATTGCATACATGAAAGACCATGATAATCCAAGCATACAGAATCATCTCAAAATCAAACCATAAGAAATTAATCGAGCCAGTTTGGGGCCGACACAATCGTTATGCTTAATGCAAAAACATATCAATCAAAACACAGTTGTGTCCTATTTTAGAAAAGAAATTCTCTGTACAGATCGAATGCAATCAAAGCGAAAATATTCATTCAAAACAAAACAAAATCGTTTTTGGTAAATAGAAGTCAACAGGATTGTTTTTAGTCTATTAAAAGCAAACATAACTAATCAAAATCAAACCCGATCGAAAACAAATCAATCTTTTAAACTAATTCGAGAACAATAAAATCGCATTAACCAAATCATATCTACGTCTGAGTTTAGCAATCAAATCTTCTGTACATGATTCATAACAAAATCATTTCTGATAATTCGAAGTCAACAGAATTGTTTTGAATCTATTAAAAACAAACAGAGCTAATCAAAAGCAAACCCAATCCGTTATATTAATTAAAGCAAACTCATAAAGAAAAATCTATGTTGAAATACATACTTGGGCAGTAAGAAAACAACTCGGTGATGATAATTTTGAATTGACAAAGGCCCTTGCTGCTTCGACATTTCTGAAGACAATTGAACCGATGGTTTTTTGTTTCTCCTCGTTGGCTTGTAGCCTGTCGTTCTCCTTTGCCAGCACCGTCACCCATTCCTCTAACGATTTGATCTTTGGTTGCAACAGGGGAACGTTGGTGTAATAACGTTCTATCCAAGCATTACATTAGATACATGGTGATTGATATGGCTTTGGCATCACAGGCGAGGGTTCTTTCAAGTTACCAGGGGTTTGATTGTGAAGCTTAATTCCCGGGTAGTTAGGGTCATTTTTGAAGCACGAAGGTAAGTTGGAAACATAGTCATAGGGTTCCATAGAGCATAGGCCATGAGAATAGGGGTATTCCTCAGTCAGGAAACATTCAATTTCGGAGTCCGAGTCCTCGCTCAACACTATTGGCTTCTGGTCAACGTTTGGCCTGGGTTTGTTCCTAGCACATCTCGATACCCATCGTGCATTCTTCTTCCCTTTATTGTTGACACCAGTATCACCCTTACCTTTCTTCCTCACAGGCTTCTTGACGGCCTTAGTATGGTCTTTAGCACATGGGTCGGCCACGGTATCGGGTAGGTCTATGTTAGGGAAATCTGAGGGTTTGACAAGGGGTAGAAGGATATGAAGTGGCACGGATGGTCCAACCAATGTTTCAGTAACAACAACCTTGTCCACTTGGATAGACTCGGGAGTGGCAAAGCCATTCCTAGATAGGAAGGCTTGCCAAAAGTCACCGCTAAGGCTCAAATGGTGGACGATAATAACTTTGATCAAGCCATGATGGAAAAGGTTTCTATCAGCCTTCTCACGCTTGAATCTTTTAGACATCTTGTACAGACTATGCAAGAGATAATGTGGCATATTCAAAGGGTAGCATATAAAATTCATCAATAACTGGAGATGATACAGAAATACCAAGCGATAATGACCTTCGCAGGTCACAAACTGTTTAACAATTGCCAAAAGATCGTGCCACCTGGGTTTGAGGGTAGTGATAGGCATACCTCTATCACATGAAACAATCTTTCTCGATGTGAATAATAGCGGCCATGACACCTCGTCTACTTTGGAATTTTTAAACCACATTTGCCCTGTAGCTGGTAGTCCTGTAGCTGATCTTAGGAATTCTTCATTGAGCTCGAGCTGTATGTATCCGACCTTAGCCCTGCATCCGTCGAAGGTGAGTGCGAATTGTTGGGCAACCGAAAGGTTGAAAGCCTCAAACCTTTGGATAAACACCAGCCAGCCACCATTTTCCAAATCCTTACGAGCATTGTCGAACAACAGGAGTGTTTGGCTACCATTTGGCTCTATGCGCACCACACGTGCCATAGACGGTAGCACACAGTGAGCCGGGTGAATGGGCAAGGGTTTGAACAGGGTATACACCAGATCGAATAGCTCACAGACTTCCCCAAAAACTAATAGAGGTGACTCGGGATAGGGGGAAGGCATTGATGCCCGAATGTGCGAGGGTGGTGGAGCTAGATCAGCCCATGCAAAACATGCATTTCCCAATGTACAACTGACAGCGCCTATAGCGATTCAAATCACTATTGCATATGTTAAAAACAATGCTATTCAAACAATTAATGAAATCTATGGTAATTCAACCCAAAAAATTCGCATAAGCATAACGTTTGCATAGTTTTAAAATCAATAACAATGATTCGAAATCAACACCAAGGGTTTGATCATATCAAATATGTGTTGTATGAAATGATTACACCCAGGGTCTAACCACAACGTCAATGTGTTTTGATGAAACCAATGTGTCAAGGAAATCGATGAAAGATTATAGAACATCAAACCACCAATGTATTAAGTTCTCAATGACAGTCACTATAATATCATCACAATCTTATAAAAATGAAATCATATTAACAATTAAAGAATGCCAAATGAGTAAGGATCTTGGAGTCTTGCCAACTATGCGACTATAATCAAATTGGAAATGCAATGAACACATAGACAAGAGTGATCATAACAATCCAGTGACGATTTAAATGTGACTTCGAAATTAAAGTTTTCACGCTTGCATTCGTGAAAACAAGAATAAAGGAAGGTGTGCAAATTGAACGAAATAATAGTGTTGTTTTATTCAAAGATTGCAATGAAAATCAAGGGTTGCAAAACACTGGTGTAGGCAGCTTATTAGGATAGGATAAAAATGCGAATTAGCTGCCAACAATGGCGACACACTGGTAGAAGCAGTTATCTCTGCCAAAAGAACAAATTTAGATTGTGATAACAAGAATAAATCAAACTCAAAAACAACTAGAACATTGTTTAAACATCATTATTAATCAAATATTCCAGCAACGTTTAAAGGATGAAAACTAATAACAGTCTTAAGACAAGCGAGCCACGATATTAAAGATAAAATCTCCAATACTGTTGACAGAGCCACTGTTGCCAACAGGCATCCATAGCCTCGGAGGGGTTTCCATTTAACCCACTCTGATATCTGTATCCTGCCAAGATGTTCCAGATCAGAATAAAGGGCATTTTAAGGTCAGAGGTTTCATATTTGCAAATTTTCATATACCTGACATTGCTTCACTGCCAGTGGGCATGTTTAGTACCCCGACAAAGTTGTCTTGGCATCATGCATGCATTTACCCGCTGCCAGCAGACCTGTTCAGCATCCCGGTGGGTTTACAAGCACTTCCCACATCTCTTTTAATGATTTATTTTATTTTTTAAAGATATATAGTCGAGTGGGGTGACGCTGAAAAATTATGATATTTTAACATATTTTTTTACAGACCTCACAGAATTTTTTAGAACTATCCTTCATTAAGATCCAGAGATGGTTTATTTACAGAACCAACTTTCTAAGGCAGGGAGACATCTTTCTGAGTCGTTCCCTTAAGGAAAAGGGACAACGTAAGGAGATAATAAATGATCGTGACATGCTTTACTCATAGATTGAAATCAATTAACTTCTTTCAAACAACAGTCTTTGCCAATATAGATGTAAATTTCAGAAGTATGTAATTGATGTTTGCACAATTTTTTAGTAGTCATTTTAGTGAAATAATTTTCTGTTTTCCTTGTCTGAACAGTTCCAAAATTCAGGTATGTGTATTTCCAACAACAAAGACTGATAAGCGTAAAGGAAAAATCAAAACCAAAACAGCAAAAGAAAAGCAAACAAAAGAAAAATATGTACATAGTATACAAAGGGTTGTCATCAAGCGAAATATCTTTTCAGAGCTTGGTCATTCACCAGATAGGTGTCAGACTGTCCTTCTAGATTCTGCAATCAGAAAGAGCTGGGACCCAGTTTCTTAGCAATTAAAAATGGTCCAAGCCATAAGTTCTGAAATTTCATGTGATCTCCCTTTCCCTCATGTGGTTTGTCCCATTTCAAGATGAGGTCACCTACTTCAAAGTTCCTATCAGAGGTAGAGTTAGAATCGAACCATCTTTTGACCACTAGTTGATGCTGATATAACTTACGTTTAGCTTGAGCTCTTACCTCTTCTAGTTTCATTAAAGAGTTAATTCGGTTTTCCAAAGGGGGACAGTCTTCTTCTTGTATTTTCTGTGATAGTTGTAGTGGGGGAAGAAAAATCTGTGGTGGCATAATTTCTTTTCTACCATAAACGAGAAATAAGGGAGAGTTACCTACAATAGTCTTTGGTGTTACCCTATCATCCCAAACTGTGTTTAACAGTGCATTGTGACAGTTTTTGTGATTCTCAGATACCGTTCTCTTGATGATTTTAATCAGATTCTTATTTGTTGATTTTGCCAATCCATTGCCCTGGGGGTAATAGCTGGCAGAATACTTCAATTTAATTTCTTTTTCTAAAGCGAACTCGCTCATCTCAAGAGATTAAAAATAAGAGGCGTTATCGAATACTAAACAGTCAGGGATACCAAAACGAGTAATAGTATTCGAATTTAAAAAGGCAATTACCTGATTGGTATTCATAGTTATTAACGCGGAAGCTTCAGACCACCTGGTGAAATAATCTGTGGCTATTATGATAAACTTATGTTGCTTTCAGGATGGTGGATTGATTGGACCTATAATATCAAGGCCCCACTGCTGAAAAGGGGAGTCTACTGAAACAGGCTGCAAAGGAAAGGTTGGTTTCTGTAACCGCCCTGATGGTTTTTGGCAAATAATACACTTGCGGCACAAGGCATGGGCGTCTCTAAAATGTGTGGGCTAGTAATAACCAGCTCTCAAAACTTTATGGGAAGTGGTGTCACCACCAAAATGCCCACCATCTTCTCCTGCGTGCAACTCTAACAAGACTTTTTCTGCTTCGTCTTTCTCAAGACAATGCATCAATACGCCATCAAAATTTTGACGAAACAGAATATCATTAACCAAACGAAAGGAGGCAGAATTTAATCTCAATGCTCTTATTTTAGTGGGATCCAGGTGACGGGGGTCTGACCCATGTTCAAGACAGAATTTTATATCATCATCCCAGGGACTGACAGAGTTTTGTGTATAGCAGATTGCATTCTATTTGTGTTGTCCTAGGTTTGACCTATCGTTTTCTTCTTGCTGTCCTTCTGTTGAATCAACAACTAACTTGCATAACCCTTGGACTATCACTATCTGAGATGGGGTAATTTCTATGTCGTACTCCTGTAAGGAGGTAACCCAGATCACCCTCTTTTCACCTAGTTCTTTCTGCACTAACAGGTTCCTGACGGCTGGATAAGGGACAATAACTTTCGTCCTAGATTTCAAAAGATAAGACCAGAAGTGTTTGACTGCTTTGAAAACAATGTAGGCTTGCTGATTTACTGCTGGGTAATTAAGTTCCACACCTTTGAAAGCAGAGCTCATAAAGGCAATGGGTACTTCATTGTTTTCAGCGTTCTTTTGAGTTAGAACTGTTGCGTAGGAATAGTCAGAGGCAAAAGTGTAGAGTGTGAAGTCTTGCGAAAAGTCAGGTCTCATGAGAGAAGGAGAGTCTATTATGACCTTTTTTATTGCATTAAAATCTTGACTTTCTAAGGGTCCCTATTGATATTGTGCGTCTTTCTTAATTAGGTTCTGTAAAGGTCTGACCATTTCAGAGAAACTGGGGACGAATCTCCTAACGAAGTTTTTCTGGCCTAAGAAAGACTGCATATACTTTTTGGATGTAGGAGGGGGAAGTTTCAAGATGACTTGAGTCCTTTCAAGGTCGATAATCATCCATTTTATTGACATAATAAATCCTAAGAGTTTACCTTGTTCTACTGCAAAGATGGATTTTTTAGGATTCAAGGAAATGTCGTATTTACGACATCGCTAGAGAACGACTCTTAAATGAGCTAGATGATCAGTTTTGTTTTTTGAAAATACAGTAACATCATCTAAGTAAAGTACGACGGACTGATTGATTAAGCCTCAGAAAGCGATGTCCATCGTTCTCTGGAAAGTAGCACCGGCATTAATCAATCCAAAGGGAATTTTTCGATAAGCGTAGGTGCCCCATGGAGTGTGGAAGGTAGTTTTAAGTTGGTCTGGAGGAGATATCAGGACTTGGTTGTACCCCGAAAAACCATTCAATAAGGATAGTCTTTCAGAACTAGATACCTGTTGAAGGATCTATTCCATGGGTGGGACAGGGTAGTTTTCTTTATCATACGCTCTATTAAGGTTTCGGAAATCGACGCAAAGTCGAATTTTCCCACTTTTATTCTGGACAAGGACCAGGTTAGAAACCCATTGAGTGTGCCTAACTGGGAAAATTATCTTAGCATTCAAGAGGTTATTTAATTCTTTTTTGATGGTCAGTTCGAGCTTAGGGTGCATTTTTCTTAATTTTTTTTGAAAGGGCAAGGTTTGGGGTTTCATAGGAATGACATGTTGTATGATGTTAGGGTTGAAAGTTTTAAGGTCATCATACGTCCATGGAAAAACATCTTTAAATTATTTAAACAATTTAACAAATGCATCTTTTTCTTGTTCAGAACACCCCACCCCTAAATTAATGCACTGCAAATTGTCATTAGTTCCTAAGTTTACTCTTTCATATGATAAAGAGGAACTATTGGTTTTACAGTTGACCAATTTTTTGAATTTATCTTGAAGATCGTAAAATTTCTCTAATCTAACTACAGATTTAGGGATCGAATTTACCATGTCCAATGAAGATTCAGGAGTTCTAGGATCTGGTATTACTGTGAAATCGCGCAAATTTTCGTCATGAGTGCATTCGTCGATCACTGCGCCTTGAAAAGTTTCCTCCATATGCAAGAAGATAATAATTTGTTGATCCTCGTCGAAGACTCTCCAATTCGTGATGTTGTCGGGAACGGATGGCCTGAACAATAGTTCGATGATGAATGCATCCGAGGACAAGCCTTCTGCAGGAAAGAGTTTGGAAGCTACGTTAGCTAATAGATCAGCTTCTGAGTTATTCAATCTAGGAATATAATTTTTATTGAAAGCAGAAAACTTATTCATTAAATTCCATACCTCAGATTGATAGATTTTAAGATGCGGAGACAGATAGTGGATAGAATCTCTTACCTGTCTAACTACGATTTTGGAATCGCCAAAGACAGCCAGATTTTGAATGTTCATATCTAAATATTTTCTGAGACCCTGTAGTAAAGCCTCATATTCTGCTGTGTTATTAGTACATTCAAATTCTAACCTACATGCAATCAGGGTTTTGTTACCTGAGGGATCAATAATAACGCAGCCTGCACCAGCTCCTTCTTTGGACTTTGACCCGTCAAAATAAAGAGACCAAATTTGATTTTTATCAGGTGCATGAGACCATTGTGTAGAAGATGCTGGTTGCACATATGCTACAATCTCGGACTGTTGTTCTGGGTTGGTGATAGCTGAAGTCTCGGCCAAGAAATTGCCGAAAAAGGTATCCATCCCTTGTATTTCGGGTGAATCGGCAGAAGGTGTAAATGGCTCATTGGGATCGTTCAAATATGTGATTGTGAACTTAAGGTAACATTCACGATTTACCTTGATCTTGTTGGGCTTTCTGTTTTCTGGAAGCCACAGGTGAGACCAATCTGTCGCGAAATAGCCGTGTAGCTGCTCTGACCAGTCCCTGCTTAGAAAGAGAACATACACTTCTGGAATATTCACAACAATAATATCAATGACTTGATGAACTTTGGGGTTAGACGATAATCTTATAAGCACATTCCTTAATTCACCTATGAATTTAACACTAGTTCGATCGAGTTGGATGATTTTTAAAGTGGATGGTTTGACTTCAGCGTTAATCTTCTGACATACAGACCATGGCATCACATTGGATGACGCTCCTGAGTCTACCATACAACTGTTCATGTTTCTATTTAAGATTTCAAAAGTTAACAAAAATGGAGGTACATTTCGGCGAGTACTAAGGGTGGAATCTTGTGTCTTTTTACTCGTAGTCTCTAAAGCTAATTTATCCACATTATTTACAGGAAGGCTTCCTTTATCACGAGGATCAAGATTATTCTTAGTGGAAGTCTTCTGAGGAACTTTGTTCTGAACAACCTTGCTACTACTTGAATTACCATTTTTGCTATTCTCTGCGATGTTCTGTAACATTTTTTGTAACAGAAATGGAAATTTTAAAAACTCATAAACATAAATGTTAGCCCTTAACTTTTTAAGATATTCAACTAAATCATAATCTAAGTTGGGGTTTACATGACTCTGTTTAGTTTCAGCTGGTTTAGATTGTTTTGGGGGAAAAGTCGTAGTGTTTTCAGAAGAAGGTTTTCTTGATATCTTACTCCTAGTATTGTAGGGATGAACCATCTCGAAGTTAGCTTGAAAAATACTATCTAAGAAGTGTCCAAATTTTTTTGAAGAAGACTCTTCTTCTTGAACTTTCTCTTGTTCAACAACCTCCTCAGGAATCTCAGGAGGCATCAAGTTATCCTAGGCTTCTAGAATTGTTTGAAGGGTGTATTGCAGACTTTCTAGATTTAGGTCCTCGGTATTTGGATTAGGTCAGTTGGTGGGAAAAGGCTTCCTGAATGGGGGTTTGTAAGGCCCTTTGCTTGAAGAAGCTTCTTCGGCCGTCCTTTTCAAATCTATAACTTGATTTGATAGTTTTTTAATGACTTTAGTTAAGTTTTCTAAATCAGAGCTTTTAGGTTGTGCTTTGTTTTGAGAAGGTTTAGGGAGGATCTTGATCTTCTTTTTGGAAGATGAACTAGTTTCCGTTTCGTTTCTAGTAGTGTATTTTAAACTAAGTATGTCTTTTTCAATATGGCTGGCCTCTTCGAAGGCCTCTAACAACATGGCTTTCTTAGATCATTTAACCCAAATGGCTATACTTTGAGGCAAGGCTTTAGTATAGTATGCTATGATAATATTCTTGGCAGGCATGGAATCCGTAGGGATTCGGTTCTTAAGTGTTAAGAATCTTTGATTAAAGTCTTTAATTTTCTCTTTTGGGTTCATTTCTAAGCTAGAAAGCTCCATAACCAGGACTTCCAGGGACTTTTTGTCTCCGAACTTTTCAAAAAAGCATGACTCAAACTTTTCCCAAGACACGATGGTATGGGGTTGTTGGGCAAAGTGCCAGGTACAGGCATTTCCCTCGAAAGTATAGGGGAAAAACCTACAGACTACGTCTTCATGCTCGACATTACAAAGTCTAATGGCTAACATAAAATTTTTAATGTGATCTTCAATGATCTGTTTAGAGTCAGGGTCAAACTTGGGAAGCCACTTCTCTAGATGTTTGGGTAAGGGATGTTGTGCTCCAGGTACGGCTACTGCATCCTGGTCGAGCCAAGGTCTAGCAAGATTGTTCTGGTTGGCCATTGATGTAGGCGGTGTGGAAGGCTGAGAAGGGGAAATTCCTTCGTCAGAAGAGTCTTCTCTCGAAGAAGAAGGAGGTGATGGAGGTGGTGAGGGTGGTATTCCAGATCCTCCTACAGCAGAAGTGAAGATTGGATCTGTAGGGTTCACAGTGAGGTTAGTGCCTCTGAGTTCTCTAATATCAGAGAAATATAAAGGTTGGTACAAAGGCCAATTTGGTTTCCTTAAACGGGTGAATGCACTATGTGTTCTTAGAAGAGATTGGCGGACAATATCTTGTATGTCACCACCTGTAAGATTTGGGGTTGTTGGTTCAACTGTGATTCGTAGATCGTCGTTTGATGTGGTTGTTGTTTGAGGGGGAATGTTATCATTCAAATGACATCTTGTCACTATAGGTCAGCGATTAGGTGGTGGAGGAGTCTTACGACCACCTCGTGCCATTAATAAATTTCAGGCCCTCCTTCTAGCGCCATTTGTTGACGGGCGAAAATGAACGCTCACCAACTGGAAGAGTGGATCTGGTCCGGGGTTGTCTAAATAACCCAAGCCGTTTGGGATGATCCACCCTGACGGGTTTAGCGGCTTTGTTAGACAATCTAAGTCCTAGGAAAATGAAATAAAACTACACTAAGGAACTAATCTAAAGAAAACAAAAATTAAAGCAAACTAATAAAAAAATCTGAAATAAATATATACAGTCTATTATCTATGCTATATAGCAATAATTCTATAAAATTAAATGTTCAATTATCAACAGAGTTATATCCAATTACAAATATACAATATTTACAGATTATAGATTTAAATGAAAACCTGCAAAAATCATTTGTAAATTGTCCAAAGACAACGAAACTATTGTTTTTTGATTTTTATAATTTTATGAGAAAGAAATAAATTGAAAACTATATAAGATGAACAATTTAAATAATAATCCTAACTATAAATCTGAACTATATATGTATCTATCTAAACTACTTAAGTTATACTAATAAATTAACTATTAAATAACAAATAGCAAACAGACCTGAAGTAACGCTTCAGGTTTGTCCTGTGTACAATAGTTGCTTCAGTTGTTCGGTGGGAGAAAACCTGCACTAGATTCTCCACAAGCTTCTTGTAAACAAGAAGCATTTGTGCTCTTCAAATATAAATGACAGGACAAACAAGAAATAAAAAATAACAACAATCTTATAATTTACAAATCATCACATTTAGATAAATCTGTGTGCAAAGATTTGTACAAAATGATTCAGTTAACGAAGAAGAGAAATATTTAATTCACTAAATTGAAACAGAGTAATTGCTGTATTTTTAAAATAAGAGAGATCATATATGGATGACACATAAACCGAATCACATCAACCTGCAACGAATTATGATAGCTAAAGTAGTCAATAATTGATTGCAATCTAATATGAAGAAAACTTGAAATAAAAGTTTGATATATTGAAAGCTAAAGTTGTTACAAGACATCAACTTTCATCCCAGTCTGTATCATTATAAATCCATAGTCTGGTTCTCCCCAAAGTGATGATGATGGGTCCATTAAAAAAAATAACAAGTATTTAAAGACCACAGGGTAAAACATCCCTGTGGGAATTGTCAAAGCAGTTTACAAAAATCTGGGAATAATCTCCCAAGTTTCTATTCCTAACTAAAGATAACAACCTATAACAAAACTATATCACCAAAGTATCTCCTAAACTGCCATAGCATGTCCAATTGGTCATTGAAATTCGTATGCACCTGAAAGTGGACAAGAATAGACAAGTTTAGAGGATATTTTATTGATAAAATTAACAAAAATCTTAAATTTTAATACTAGCTACAGAATCTTTTGATTCTGTAGCTGGTCTAATTTGAAAACATAATCGTTTTAAATCAATGAAATGCTAAAACAAATATATTCAAATCTTTAATTGCTAATTGAAAACAAAACGAATTATTTAAACCACAACTTCAATGCTAATCAATAGCAAATGAAATCTTGTTTGAATCTATTTCAATTAAAACAGACCCTAAATGAATACCAAGCAAATCTCTAATAGGAATTTAATATAGACATAATATGTCAATCCAAACTTAACAAAATCGTTTTTCAAAATCAAAACTAGCAGAGTCGTTTTGCGAATCAGATGGATTACGTTGTATTTGTCAAACCAATCTTTAATATTGATGCATTGCATACATGAAAGACAATGCTAATCCAAGCATACAGAATCATCTCAAAATCAAACCATAAGAAATGAATCGAGCCAGTTTGGGGCCGACACAATCGTTATGCTTAATGCAAAAATATATCAATCAAAACACAACTATGTCCTATTTTAGCAAAGAAACTCTCTGTACAGATCGAATGTAATAAAAGCGAAAATATTCATTCAAAACAAAACAAAATCGTTTTTGGTAAATCGAAGTCAACAATATTGTTTTTAGTCTATTAAAAGAAAACAGAACTAATCAAAAGCAAACCCGATCGAAAACAAATCAATCTTTTAAACTAATTCGAGAACAATAAAATCGCATTAACCAAATCATAGCTGCGTCCGAGTTTAGAAATCAAATCTTCTGTACATGATTCATAACGGAATCATTTCTGATAATTCGAAGTCAACATAATTGTTTTGAATCTATTAAAAACAAACAAAGCTAATCGAAAGCAAACCCAATCTGTTATATTAATTCAAGCAAACTCATAAAGAAAAATCTATGTTGAAATACATACTTGGGCAGTAAGAAAACAACTCGGTGATGATAATTTTGAATTGACAAAGGCCCTTGCTGCTTCGACATTTTTGAAGACAATTGAACCGGTGGTTTTTTGTTTCTCCTCGTTGGCGTGTAGCTTGTCGTTCTCCTTCGCCAGCACTGTCACCCGTTCCTCTAACGATTTGATCTTTGATTGCAACAGGGGAACGTTGGTGTAATAAAGTTCTAGCCAAGAATTACATTGGATACATGGTGATTTATTGGGCTTTGGCATCACAGGCGAGGTTTCTTTCAAGTTACCAGGGGTTTGATTGTGAAGATTAATTCCCAGGTAGTTAAGGTCATTTTTGAGGCACAGAGGTAAGTTGGAAACATAGTCATAGGGTTCCATAGAGCATAGGCCATGAATAGGGGTATTCCTCAGTCAAGAAACGTTCAATTTTGGAGTCCGAGTCCTCGCTCATCACTATTGGCTTCTAGTCAACGTTTGGCCTCAGTTTGTTCCTAGCACATCTCGATACCCATCGTGTGTTCTTCTTCCCTTTACTGTTGACACCAGTATCACCCTTACCTTTCTTCCTCACAGGATTCTTGACGGCCTTAGTATGGTCTTTAGCACACCGGTCGGCCACGGTATCGGGTAGGTTTATGTCAGGGCAATCCACGGGTTTGACAGGGGATAGAAGGATATGAAGTGGCATGGCTGGTCCAACAAATGTTTCAGTAACAATAACCTTGTCCACTTGGATAGAATCGGGAGTGGAAAAGCCATTCCTAGATAGGAAGGCTTGCCAACAGTCATCGCTAAGGCTCAAATGGTGGACGATAATAACTTTGATCAAGCCGTGATGGAAAAGGCTGCTATCAGCCTTTTCACGCTTGAATATTTTAGACATCTTGTACAGACTACACAAAAGATAATGTGGCATATTCAAAGGGTAGCCTATAAAATTCATCAATAACCGGAGATGATACAGAAATACCAAGCCATAATGACCTTCGCAGGTCACAAACTATTTAACAATTGACAAAATATCGTGCCACCTGGGTTTGAGGGTAGTGATAGGCATACCTCTATCACAGGAAACAATCTTCCTTGATGTGAATAATAGCAGCCACGACACCTCGTCTACTTTGGAATTTTTAAACCACCTTTTCCCTATAGCTGGTAGTCCTGTAGCTGAGCTTAGGACATTGATCTCGAGTTGTATGTCTCTGACCTTAGCCCTATATCCGTTGAAGGTGAGAGCGAATTGTTGGGCAACCGAAAGGCTGAAACCCTCAAACCTTTGGATAAACACCAGCCAACCACCATTTTCCAAATCCTTACTAGCATTATCGAACAACAGGAGTGTTTGGCTACCATTTGTCTCTATGCACACCATAGGTGCCATAGACGAGAGCACACAGTGAGCCGGGTCAATGGGCAAGGGTTTGAACAGGGTATACGTTGGATTGAATAGCTCACAGACTTCCCCAAAAACTAACAAAGGTTACCCGGGATAGGGGGAAGGCATTAATTCCCGAATGTGCGAGGGTGGTGGATCTAGATCAGCCCATGCAAAACAATCATTTCCAAATGTACAACCGACGACGCCTATAGCGATTCAAATCACTATTGCATATGTTAAAAACAATTCTATTCAAACAATTAATGAAATCTATGGTAAGTCGACCCAAAAAATTCGCATAAGCATAGTGTTTGCATAGTTTTAAAATCAATAACAATGATTCAAAATCAACACCAAGGGTTGGATCATATCAAATATGTGTTGTATGAAATGATTACACCCAGAGTCTAACCACAACGTCAATGTGTTTTGATGAAACCAATGTGTCAAGGAAATCGATGAAAGATTATAGAACATCAAACCACCAATGTATTAAGGAATCAATGACAGTCATTATAATATCATCACAATCTTATAAAAATGAAATGATATTAACAATTAAAGAATTCCAAATGAGTAAGGATCTTGGAGTCTTGCCAACTGTGCGACTATAATCAAATTGGAAATGCAATGAACACATAGACAAGAGTGATCATAACAATCCAGTGACGATTTTAATGTGACTTCGAAATGAAAATTTTCATGCTTGCAGTCGTGAAAACAAGAATAAAGGCAGGTGTGCAAATTGCATGAAATAATAGTGTTGTTTTATTCAAAGATTGCGATGAAAATCAAGGGTTGCAAAACACTGGTGTAGGCAACTTATTAGGATAGGATAAAAATGTGAATTGGCTGCCAACAGGCCTATAAATGGAATAGAGAAGGTGAGCTCGACTTTCATAGAGAAGACGAAGAGTCTCAAACTGACTAGAGAAGCTGCAGAGTCACGATGATGATCAGACAGAGCACTCAAGTTGTGGAGGAATTTGGCACGGAGTGAACATGAAGAGGCATTGCGAATATTGCATGGACAAAGACAACAAAGACTATAAGAATGTGGAAGAAAGAAGAGATTAGGGTTGTTGTTGTTTTCATGGGGAAGGATTCAAGTGTGAGCAAGGAGGCAGAGCGCAGGAGAAGAAATGCACAGTAGAGGAAGGTTGCATTGAAGGGATATGGTGCAGAGAGTATAAGAGGCAGAAGAACAGAAAGTGCAAGGGCCGTGCAGAAGACACTGAGGGAGACAAAACAAAGTAGTGTAACAGAATAGTGACAAGGTTGGTAAGCCATTGAATAACTTTATATCACTGTAATAAGTTTTAAGTAACAAGGAATTTATATACCAAGGTGGTTGGAAGGTGCTAGGGAGGACTAGTGTCCTCAAAGGTTCAAGTGGGTGCTTGAACACAGAGAGTTGGTGCTTCCTTCTAGTTGGTGCTAGAGAAACTAGGGAGTTGGTGCTTCCTTCTAGTTGGTGCTAGAGAAACCAAGGGGTTGGTGCTTCCTTCTAGTGGGTGCTAGAGAAAACAGAGAGTTAGTGCTCTCAGCAAGGTGCAACTTGCAAAACCAGAGGTTGTAGCCTCACAATGAGTTGGTGTTGATATGTATGATAATGTAAAGAATGTAGATAATACTTATCATATAAAGAAAAAGAGGTTTTTACCCTGTATGGGTTTCCTTGGGAATTATCTGTCTCTGTCTTTCTCATATATGTGACTGATGCTGAATGTGCCTTTGTTTATTTCTCTGGATTATTGTGATCATCTTTGAGTGCCTTGTAAAGATTTTAAAAGAAGCATAATTGTTTAAGCACGGTAACAACTGATTCACCCCCCCCCTCTCAGTTGACTAACAATTGGTATCAGAGCCGACCCCTTTTATCTAAGAGTAGATTCTAGAGCTTAAACATGTCAAGCCATGAAGGAAATTTAACCAATAAGGCCCCTCTATTCAATGGAACAAGCTTTTCCCTCTGGAAGGTTAGAATGAGAACCTACATAATGGCTTTAGGTGTAGATGTCTGGGATGTGGTAGATACTGGTTATGTAAAGGGAGTTGTGCTAGCTAATAAGGATGACAAACTAGAATTTAGCTTCAACGCTAAGGCTATGAATGCTATCTTGAGTGGGCTTGCAGAAGAAGAATTCATAAAAGTTATGCACCTAGGAACTGCCAAAGAAATGTGGGACAAACTCATTAGCAGTTATGAGGGTAATGAGAAGGTAAAGGATGAAAAGCTTCAAACCTACAGAATACAGTTTGAACAGCTGAAGATGAAGGAAGATGAAACTATTGGAAAATACTTTCTGAGAGTAGAAGAAATGGTAAATGCAATGAAGGCACTTTTTGAAACAATTGGGGAAGCTTCTTTAGTTCAGAAAATCCTGAGATCTCTCCCAGATAGGTTCAACCCGAAGGTCTCTGTTATAGAAAAACTTAATGATCTAAAAACCTTGCAGTTTGACCAACTTCTAGGAACATTGACTGCATATGAAATGAGAATAGTTAAAGACAAACCCACCTCCAGAGAAGCATCATTTAAAGCAGACAAGAATGAGGATTCTGAGCCCGATGAAATTGAAGCCAAATTTGTGAAGAGACTGAAGAAGGGATCAGGAAAATACAAAGGTAAACTACCTTTCAAATGCTTTAATTGTGGAGGGATAGGTCATTTTGAAAATAAATGTCCTCACAAAGGAAAGGATCAGACTTGTGATGATGAGGAGAAATAAAAACATAGAAATTTCTTTAAAGAGAATAACTTTAAGAAGAAAAGTCTTTGCTGAAAAAATGATGATGATCCTTCAGATGATGAAGACAATGATTCATCTATTGAAAATAAACTAAATGACTTCATACTTATGGCCAAATAGGACTATGATAATAATAGCATAGGGAGTTATGTGAATGAAGAATAAGTTGTGGTTGACATGGAAGGAGAACTGATCAGTGCATTGGAAGAGATTGACAGACTAAGAATTAAGAATAGAAAACAAAGACAATTGTTGATACAGTTCGAGAAAGACCGTAAAGAACCTAATGAAGACCTTGTCCTAATAAAAGTAGAATTGGAAGAGGCAAAGAAAATCGAAGAGATTCTGAAACAACAGCTATCAGAAAATAATGCAAGATGTGAATCATTAGAACAAGAAGTAGTGAAAACAAGGAAAGAAATGGAGAATTTTCAAGCCTTGCATAATCAGAATCGTTCAAGTATCAAAGCCTCAAAAGGATTAGCCACCATTTTGAATCAGCAAAGGAATCCAAAGCTGAAAACTGGTTTGGGTTATGAAGAGGGATCAAGCAGTGGGAAGCCAAGAAATGAAGAACCCATCAAGTTTGTCAAAAGTGCAACCAATGACAATAACAAATCTGCAGAAACAAAGGAAGACAATCAGCTGCCTAGGACGAGTAAATAAAAAGCTGCTAGGATTGAATCTGCAAAACGAAGAAACATTGCTCTCTCTACTGAAAGATGTCATCAGCAAGAAATAAATCGATTTGCTCAAAGAAGACAACCATTTTCCAGGTACAAAGAATTTTTCTATGGCTATTGTTTCTATTGTTCTAACTTTGGTCACAAAGATGTAAATTGTTCCTCAAGACTTAGACATGAGAAATTAAGGTTTCAAAGGAATAAATACTTCCCACAACAAAGAATGATACAGTCAAGTAATAATTCTTCACAGACTGCAAATTGCCAAATTAAGTCTAGACACATACAACTAAAGAGGCCAAGAAATAATCAACAATCAATAAGTAGGCAACACTGCAACAATAAGTTTGACTTATTGAATAATGAGTTTGAATGCTACACCTGTCATAACTTTGGACATAAATCTATTGACTGTCGGTTAAGGAACTATGAACTAGATTCGAAATGCCCTACTGAAAATGTCAAGTTTTGGAAGAAGAAGGAAAGTAACAAGTGTGGATTAGTATTGTCTACTCAAAGAAAAATGAACCCTTGGTATATAGACAGTGGATTCTCCAAACACTTGATGGGAGACGAAGGCAAATTTCTATCTCTAAGTGAAATAAAATCAGGAAGCGTAACCTTTGGAAATGATGCTCCGAGAAAAATAAAAGGCAAAGGGATGGTGAGCTTAAGTAATGGAAAAGGAAAATCCCAAGATGTTCTACTTGTGGATGGTCTGAAACATAATCTGCTCAGTGTAATTCAAATGTGTGACAGAGGATGCGAGGTGTTGTTCACATCCAAGGACTACAAGATAAAGTCTGTAAACTTAGGACAAGTGGTGGCCAAAGGCATAAGGACAAAAAATAATGTATATGTAATGAAAGAAAATAGAGAAGAATGTCATCTAAGAAAACATGATGAAAGTTGGTTATGGCATAGAAGACTTGGACATCTAAACTTTGACCACTTAATCAAAATCAAAAACCTTGAGGTAGTAAAAGATCTTCTGAGAATATCAAAGCCCCAAGACTCAATGTGTAAACCCTGTCAAGTAGGGAAGAAAAACAGGACACAATTTAAGCCCAAGAGATTTACTTCAATAGAGAAACCACTCCAACTAGTTCATATGAATTTATGTGGACCATCAAGACATGAAGGCACAGGGAAAGAAAACTATTTCATGTTGATTATTGATGATTACTCCAGACTTACTTGGGTTTCCTTTCTAAAAGAAAAAGTTGAAGCATTTGAGAAGTTTAAAATATTTAAGGCTTTAATTGAAACTCAAATAGGGAAGAGGTTAAAGGTAGTAAGATCAGACCAGGGAGGAGAGTTTATGTCAAGATACTTCAAGGAATTCTTTGATGAGCATGGGATCAAGAGAGAATACACAATCCCAGGAACTCCACAACAAAATGGAGTAGTTGAGAGGCAAAACAGAATAGTGCAGGAAATGGCCAGGTCAATGGTGAATGAGAAGAACATTGATCAAAACGACTGGGTAAAAGTAATACACACAACAGTCCATGTGCTTAACAAATCCCACCTCATACCACAAAGTGACAAGACACCTTATGAATTATGGTTTGGAAGACCTGCCTCAATCAAACACTTCAGATTCTTTGGCAGTTAATGCTACATAAAGAATAATGATGAGAACCTCGGAAAATATGATGACAGGGTGGATGAAGGTATTTTCTTAGGGTATGCTACAAACACTAAAGGATACAGATGCTATAATAAGAGGCTGCATAAAATGGTTGACTGTATTGATGTAAAAATTGATGAAGGAATCCCAGCAAGAGAGGTGAACAGTAATGAGTCTTCTACAGAAGACACAACTAAAGATGAAGATGAACAGGTCCAAGAATCAGAAAATGAAGACTCTGAATCAGATGAAGACTCAAACACTCAGATAGACTCAAATAAATAGTCAACTACAAATTCGTCCTCCAGAATCATTCAAAAGAATCATCCTACAAGTCAGATAATTGGGGAAAAAGGCAAAGGTGTACAAACCAGAAGAAAGTTAATCAAAACCACCGAACAATCTCATAGAGCCTTCATATCCATGATGGAACACAAGAATTTTAATGAAGCCAACAAATATGACCACTGGGTTAAAGCAATGAATGAAGAATTTGATCAGATTGAGAAAAACAATACGTGGGAGATGGTTCAAAGACCTGAAGATAAAAGCGTCATTGGCTCCAAATGGATCTTTAAGAATAAGTTGAATGAGCAAGGACAAGTTATCAAGAACAAAGAGAGGTTAGTCTATCAAGGCAATGCTCAGATAGAAGGACTGGATTTTGATGAAACATTTGCGCCCGTAGCAAGATTAGAAGCTATCAGAATATTTCTTGCCTATGCTTGTCATAAAAGGTTTAAAGTTTGCCAAATGGATGTCAAGTCAGCCTTTCTCAATGGA
>ML780175.1:603673-616009 GCA_009831015.1 Picea engelmannii | reverse complement strand
AAAGGTTTCAAATGGAAGATTCTAAACCTGTGGGTACACCTATGGTAACTGGATGTAAATTAAGCAAGGATGATGATTCACCTGATGTTGATCAAAGCTCATATCGATCAATGATAGGAAACCTGTTGTACATCACAACATCTTGCCCAGACATAATGCATGCTATAGGAATGGTGGGAAGATATCAGGCTGCACAAAAACATAGTCATTTGCAAGTTGTCAAAAGGATATTCAGGTATTTAAAAGAAACAATGACTTATGGTCTGTGGTATTCGAGAAATCAAAATCTTCAGTTGACTGTTTATTCAAATGCAGATTGGGAAAACTGTGTTGATGAGAGAAAAAGCACCAGTGGAGGAGCATTCTTTCTGGGTGACTCCTTAGTAGCCTGACTTAGTAAAAATCAAGGTTCCATTTCTTTATCAACCATAGAGGTAGAGTACATTGCTACTACTACCTGTTGCACCCAGGTATTATGGATGATTCAGACACTTGCAGACTTAGAGGTAAAATACACTGCACCGATCCCAATTCATTGTGATAACACTAGTGCCATCAGTGTGTCTAAAAATCCTATATTCCACTCCAAGACCAAGCATATTCCCACAAAATATCATTTTCTGAGAGAGCAGGTCACCAATCAGACTGTTTAGGTCCATTACATTACCACTATAGAACACATTGCAGACATATTTACTAAACCCCTAGCCAAGACACCTTTTGAATATCTCAAACAGAAGCTGGGTGTCATTTTGTCTCACACCTAAAAGAGTCCATCGTCTTAGGGGGATCTTCGTATTATTTGAATATCTAATGCCTCCTAAAATTACTTTAACAGCTTAGGGGGAGCATGTTTTTTCTTTGACATTGATGTCAAAGGGGGAGAAAAGAATTCGGGTGCCTTAGTTTCCATCAATGACAAAGGGGGAGATTGTTGCCATGTTTTACAGGTAGTGTATGCTTGTCATTGATGGCAAGTACAACAGTGATGATGGCTTCAGTACAACAATGATGTTCAACAGTGCAGTGATAATCGGAGAAGAGCAGCAACCGTGATCGTTGAATCAACAATTCAGAATTCTCGATGGCTGTCAGATCTCAATGTAGACGAGAGGAGCGTGTAGATATGGAGGACATATCTCACGCGTTATATCCAAGTGAGGGATACGACCATCGTTGGATCAAGGAGAACCTGCACATTCTTTAAAGTGCAAGGAGTAGCGGGCTCACAAAATCCTGAAAGAAGGAGGACCATCCATCATCAGGCAGGACACGTGGGGAAAGATCATCAGTTCACTGACTAGAGAGTAAAAGGAACGGGGTTCCCTAACCTCTCAAAATCACGATATGCGAAATCGTGACTTAATCTGAGCCATTAGATCAAGGTTTGATCTAGACCATTGATCCCAGTCCATTTTAGAGTTTCACGGATCAAGAGTTGGAGATGTCAAAGAATAATAACCACAAGAATCTCAAAATCGCGATATGTGGAATCATGACTTAATCTAAGCCTCCAAATCAAGGTTTGATCTAGACCGTTGATCCCAGTCCATTTCAGAGTTTCGTGGATCAAGATTTGGAGATGTCAAAGAATAATAACCAGAAGAATCCTGAAATCATGATATGAAGAATCGCGACTTAATCTGAGCCGTCAGATCAAGGTTTGATTTGGACCATTGATCCCAGTCCATTTCAGAGTTTCGTGGATCGAGAGTTGGAGATTTCAAAGAATAATAACCACAGGAATCCCGAAATCGCGATATGCGAAATTGTGACTTAATCGCACCTATAAGATCAAGATGTGATCCGGACCGTTGATCCGAGCCCATTTCAAAGTTTTGTGGATCGGGACTTTGAAGTGACAAGAACAATGAACATCAAGAATGTCGAAATCGTGACTTAATCTGAGCCGTCAGATCAAGGTGTGATCTAGACCGTTGATCCGACTCCATTTCATAGTTTCACGGATCGGGACTTTGAAGTGACAAGATCATTGAACATCAAGAATGTTGAAATCGCGAAATACGAAGTCGCTAAATGATATGAGTCGTCAGATCAAGTGTTGATCAGGATCATTGATCCCACACCATTTTGGGGTTTCGGGGATCGCGACTTGGAGAATCTAGATGCCTCATATCTAGATTCATGAAGTGAAAAATCGCAAAAGTGCCTTATGCATAAGTCTATGGTCACAAACCTTGGTCACATCAACGAGAGATGGAGGAAAGAGCTACAGCAACCAAGCTCCGTTTCGGGGATCGTGACTAGGAATGTTGAGACACATGGTCACACAAATGTCGAATTGTCGAATGCCAAAATGCCGAAATGAATGCAAGATCCCATGAAATCAATCCAACGGTGCAGGTGAATTTGAACAAGATCAGAGGGGTACTGTAGCATGACACAGTGTAACTGCCAGAAACCACTGATGGTTTCTTCCAGAGGACTTGAAGACACTTGGGGATGATTGATAGAGAAGGTGAAGAGTCTCTGGGAATATTCAAGAGGGAGGAAGATGTTCATGGAGGCAATGGACAACTAGATGAGCATTGAGGCCTGTAAATGGAATAGATAAGGTCACTATGATCAACACTTTATTTATATCATTGTGCATGCAGACGAGCATAAAGAAGATCTTCAGTCATACTATAAGCTCCCAAAGGAGGACCTCGAAGAGATAACTAAGGATTGGTCTGAAAAGCTCCTTATCCCTTCTGACCCTGCAGAAATGTCTGATCCCAAACTAATTGGTAGCTCAGAGGCCACTCTCATAGAACACAACACACCTAGAACCAGCAGAAAGAAGAAGACTGAAGAGATACAAAAACTGGGCAGTGCATCAGATGAAATCGCTACAAAATCACCTAGATGAGGAGATGACGACAAAGTAAATAAAGAAAAGACCAATGGAAAAGAAGATCAATAGAAGCAAGGAAAATTAACACTGCCTAAGGATCATGTTGATGAGGCTGATCCCTCTAAGAAAAGGAAGGTTCCCCCCACGAAACCTACTTCCTGGAAGAAATCCAAAGGCACCAAGACTAAGCTGCATAATTTTCGCACTCTCGATGACTTCAACTTCATCATTGCAGTTGTATCAGATGATTCACAGTATATTATTCAAAACACTGAATCCAAACAAGCAACCATGTATGAAAAAATTGCGATAGAACTAAGAGGGGTACATTAGGCCCTTCACTCCTGTCATGCAGTATCCATTGTGCCCCCACCATCAGAAGAACCAGAGTTGGGAGATGAGCCTGTCCAACTTTGCAGAATAACTGATGCGATCGAAGCTTGCCTTCATCGAGCACAAGAAGAGAAAGATCAGGACACAGTGGCCTTGAAGCAAGAACAAGAGGAAATGGTAGAACAACGTCGAGTTGTGAAACAGGAGAAATATAACCTCCAAACTAAGTTCAAAGAGGAGAGAGTGAGGTCAAGCAAGAGAAAGAGAATTTTCTCACAGAGCAGCTCAGAGTCAAAGAAGTAGTCAGCGGAGCACTTTGCTCTGTGACAGGCTTAGAGAAAAAGTCAGAAGAACCAGTGGAGTAGCAAGTAGCGTAGCTTGCAGAAGCTATCCAACAACTTCAACAGAGAATCACAGACCTAGAGCTATGAACAATGCCAAGTACCTCGTAGGACGTGTGGGATCATAGAGAATCCACTACCCAGATCATAGTTGAGAGGATCAGAGCATTCAATTTGGAATGTGAACAACTTAGTAGTAGAAGTGCACAAACCTACGAGCGACTTACTGAAGACCTTGAACTAAAGGCATTGGAGTCATAGCTCTAGGAGGCAAAGAAGCAAGAAGAAAAAGTACAGGTGAAATTGAAGCTCCTGTCAGCAGTTGAAAGGATGAATCGATCCTAGGAACAGTGCACTTCTCAACAACATGTCCACACCATACAGATAAAAGTCATAGAAGTGACTCATAGGCTCCAAGAAGTCCAGGATGAAGTGTGCCAGCTATTTGAGGAGATTGAAGGCCGAGGAGCAGAGCTGGAACAAGTAGTCACTATAGTCAAACAACACTTAGAGGGACCTATCAATGAAGCAGTTATCCAATATTTTTTCGAGCAGAAGGCCTTGGCGCGGCAACAGGTCGAAGCAGCTCGAGCCAAGATCGAGGATTTTGAAGCAGAGCTACCCAGATCAGAGTGACTCGAGATGAGTCACATGTGAGTGTTGGGGGCCTGTTGGCCCTTGACCAAGTTTTAAGGATCCTTGGTCATGTTTGACCTATTTTTGGACTTCGACAGGCTATCCAAGGTAGAGCACAAGTCGAAGGGGAGATCGCAGGATCTTTGCCCCTTGTTAAGGCTTTTTGGGTTTTGGGCTTATGTAACAGGTATGGGGATATCAGCCCATGGGTTTACCCATGTTTTGGCCCTTTTTTGTAATGTATAAATAGAAGTCTAGGCGATGTAATAAAGAGAGAGGAGGTTTTTGGTACCTTGCCAAGTGCTAAGTACAAATTCTAAATGCTTCGTGCATGCTATGTTGAGAACTTGTAGAGCTAGGTGCAAGTGATTGTAAGAGATTGTGAAAAGGCTTTGTGTTGTAACTCGAGGAAGGAGGATCTAGAGAAGTGCGGACATATCTCCTATCCTATGTGGAGTAATATCTCATGGATCTATGCATGTAGAATATTGACATAAGACAATAAAAGAGAAGAAGAGTTGGTTGACGTATCCCCGGGATGGGGGTGAACCACGTATATCCTGTGTTATGGTTGCTTTGTGCAGTATGGTTGTTTCGTTGTTCATATGATTAATGCTTAGTGCACTGACGTATGCTTAGATGAATCTGATATGATAGCTTAGTGCTGAATAATATGAATGAATGGTCGATATAACCTATGTGAATATGCTTAGTGCTTGAATATATTAGATCTGGGTGAATACTGTGTTGATCTATTGTTAGGGTTTACCCACGCTATAAATTAAGGCTGAATAATAATGATCTATAATTTATAAGTTCTCTGTTAAGGTGTTACAATCATAGATCTGTGTCCCAGCTAAGGTTGCAAACATCTAAGTCCTACAACCACCTCTGCCTCTACCTCGGGTGAGACTTCATCTGCTTCGTAGGTGTTGCCGAAAGGGTTGATAGTTAGGGTTTTGTTGGTGCGCTCTTGAGCGTTGAACCTTGGGTCTGCCCCTGTGCAAAATATATTGTCATAAAAGGACATTTACACGTCTTGATGAAGAAGGAAAACACAGCACTATGAAAGGAATTCCAAGACCCATTTCCATAAGGGATATTTTAACCTTACAACTGAAGAGATGTTTTAGGAAATTATGTCAATTGTATGCAACTCATGTGGAGGAACCAGAAAAGAAAAAATGGCCAAGTCTTGAAGATTTTTAAGTATTTCAAGAGTTTGAAGATGTATTCTATGAGATACTGGGATTGCCACGAAAGAGGGAAATAGATTTATCTATTGATTTAGTACTAGGAACTTCCCCAGTATAAAAAAACACTTTATATAATCATTAGACCCGAATTAAAATAATTACAAATTCTTTTGGATGAATAGTTGAAGAAACGGTACATACACCCAAGTGTTTCACCTTGGGGAGAACTAATACTCTTTTTCAAAAAAAAGGATGGAACATTAAGGCCATGAGTTGACTTTAGATAGCCAAAAAAAGACACTGTGAAGAACACATAACCTCTACCCATAATTGATGACCTATTTGACCAACTAAGAGGAGCAAAGATATTTTAAAATATAGACTTGAGGTTTGGATACCTCCAGGTAAGAATCAAATAAGAAGACATCAATAAGACAACCTTTATAACCAGGTGTGGACAGTATGAATTTGTAGTGGTGCCATTTGCAATGACCAATGCACCAACCATCTTTGTGTGCTTAATGAATGGAATATTCAGAAATTATCTGGATAATTTTGTCATTGTGTTCTTGGATGACATACTTATCTATTCTAAATTAGAGGAAGAGCATGAACATCACTTGAGGTTGGTGTTTCAAGTGCTAAGTGAACATCAATTGTATGCCAAGATTATTAAGTGTTATTTTTACCAAGAACAGATCCATTATTTGGGGCACACTATATTAGAAGAAGGTATAACAATATATCTAGAGAATAGTGAAGCCATTAGAGGATGGACAACACTCAGGAATGTTTCATAAATAAGATTTTTTATGGCATTAGACCGATACTATAGGAGGTTTATAGTGGGGTTATATAATATTGTTCATCCCATCAATTATTTGCAAAAGAAGGGAATTAAGTTTGAATGGAAAATAGGGTGTAAAGAGAACTTTAATTTGTTAAAATAATTACTTACTAGTGCACCTCTTTTGAAAATTGTTGACCCAGATGAGAATTTTGTGGTATGTATAGATGCATGCAAGGAAGGAATTGATGGAGTCCTCACTAAAAATGTGCATGTCATTAGTTATGAGTCCAAAAATATTAAAGAATATGAGAGGAATTATTCCACACATGATTTGGGACTTTCTTCCATAGTTCACATGTTGAATATGTGGAGGCATTATCTCATGGGAAAGAGATTTGAATTAACGACAGACCATAGTGGTATGAAATATCTTTTTGAACAACCAACTTTGATTGTGAGGCAGACAAGATGGCTTGAATTTTTAAGTGAGTATGATGTTGACATCAATCATATCAAAGGGAAACCAAATAAAGTTACTGATTCACTCAATAGAAGAGTAAATATCATGCATACTACAACCATCAGTATGGATCAATTAGATTTGAAGAGAAATTTTTTAGATGTTTCTATTACAGACCAGCATTACCTACAAGTAAAAGAAAGTTTACAACAAGAAAATGTACAACAAAAAATTAAAGATTATGAGATTAAGAAAGATGGATTACTTATGCATAAAAATATAATTATGTTCTTAGTTTCAGAGAACTTAGGAATTTGGTATTAAAAGAAATGCATAATGTTCCATATGTCAGACATCTCGTTTACCAGAAAAAAATTGCAGCAATAAGAAGTGAATTATTTTGGATAGGAATGAAGAAATGTGTTTTTAATTACATTTACATATGTATGGAATCTCAGAGAGTGAAAGATGAGCATAGACACCCAACTATTTTTCTTAATCCATTGACAATTCTAGAGAAGAAATGGGACGTGATAACCATTGATTTTATAACTAAGCTACCCAAGACAAAAAAGAAACATGATTCCATAATGGTGGTTGTGGATAAATTGAAAAAGGATGCTCATTTTATTTGATCCAGGTGGATGCTATGGGACTTATCGGTAAATGCATACATAAACAGATCTCTCTAGATCCACCTGGATCTAGAACAAAACATAACATAATATGACACTTTCCTTAAGCTCTTATCATTCAGTATAATATTTAACAAGAGATGAGGAACATACCATTTAAAGATCGCTTCCTCTTGTCATTATCGTCCCAGCTCCACTCTTGTGCTCTTGTGATGTTGAATCTGTAAGGGAACACAAGCCAACCAAAGTGAAAGCAATATAATATACTCAACAATAACTTATGCATGTGATCAAGGAATCACACAATAAAACAAAACAAGTTTTGTGGGAAAGAAACATATCACTGTATCATATTAAAATGAAAGTGGAGATTACAACCAAAGCCTTGATGTTTCAAGGTACCCTTCCAATGACCCTTTTCCCCAACACACACACTTGCTCCAATCCTTGAATGAAGAAGATCCACAATGACTTGATAAACTGAAATGAAGCCCTCAAGTATGAATTGAAGTAGAATTCCTATCCAATTCTTAGCCTCTTCAATATTAATATTGCTTGAATCAACCTTCATTAAACTTATCCTTTTTCATGAGAAATCCCTCTTTATATAGGGGAAAGAGAGACAGTTGAAGATATTAGGATGATCCCACCAAATCAAAGAAGCGAGTAGGATCCCAACCATACATATGCCACCTCATATTCTAGAAGATCCCCTTCTAGAACTTTCATGAAGTTCGACCTTTTCTTATTCTTTTAACATCGTCGCACCCTAGATGTAGAGAAACATGTAGAGACGTCACATGCCATTAGTATAACAAAGGGCAGTGGCCAGGCATCGTCGCACCCTACCTATGGAGTAGCCCGCAACAACCTTCCTTAATAAGGTTTTTGATAAGAGAAAGTCAGTCACTTTCCTCATGAAGAAAGGCTCTTTGGGAACATGCACACATGTTGTTAATGGATCACCAATATGACCAAAATAATGTGTAACAGAATTCCCCCCAAAGTATGAGGCTAGAACTCATGACAACCGAAATACTTTGTAGAATGTCTGTGATGGAAACAAATAGCGCATCAGTCGGGAACTTGCAATTAGTCAAGAATCATCATAATAATATACCATTGTTCGAGGTAGGCATTCTCATACTCAGATTTACAAAGTTTCAAATGAGTCATGGAAACTAAATATACACTGTGGATCCATGTCAAGGTGAATAGACATAACCACCCAGAATACACAGTGGATCTATGCTCTAAAGAATTCAAATCTAGACATAGCGACGAGATATCCAAAGTGGATCTATGTGTCAATATAAATCATGAATACTTTGTCGCAACCTGGACCAAAATGGGATGATCCAGGGTCTTCAATTCCATCTTCTTTAAGTACGAATCCAACCATGCAATTATAGGTGTTGTAATCAAACATGGTAGAAACCACTTGATTACCGGTCAATGATGAAAATTGTTAACAAGCAGGAGGGAAATCACCATTGATGTCAATGAATCCCAAGGTAATCCAACGAGTGTGAATAAAGGAGTTTAATTCGAACACTCGATGGAATCTTCCAATCACGGGCCAATGATGTAAACCCAATGTTGAAAGCCAAGAAACCTACCATTGAGACATGCAAGCTCTAAGGTACTGAATGATTTCTAAGTCTTGTTCCTAGATAATGAGCTGAAGTCAATAGGAAAAGGCTCATCACAAGAGAGCCTTGATGTATCCCCCATCAATGACACAAAATGAGTAATATATTTGAAGTAGATCATAATATGAAGTGATTCGAAACTAACACAGGGAAGGCCAACATGGTATAAGATTTACAACTGCAGATGGTTGACTCGATAAGAGGCTTATTAAGGATGAACTTCTCTTGAACATATGAATGACATGAAAATGGTCTTGGCAGCATTGAATCAAGGAGGACCTAACATATGGACATGCAAACGGTCAAATGAGAGATAAATGGTTTTCCCAACACAGATTCAATGATTAAGGGGGGTGTCATGTTCAAGAGCGACTATTACTGCCACTAATCATAGGTACAAAGACACATTTCTATCCCAAATCTTCCCCCACCATTTCTGGCGAGTACCTCTTTATGTTTACGCAAGCTTGAGGAGGATAACATATGCTTGTTGATGTAAGCTCATCCTTCGGATGAGTCCCTCATAGTATGCTTAATGAACCCTAAGAAGGAGTGGTTCGGGCCTAGACAGGTCTTTCAATGTTTGTTTAATGAGTCCAAAGAGAGAAAACTCGGGGGTTTTTCATGTTTAGAGAGTCTGAAAAACACTTAAAGAGGACTCCACAAGTTCCTTTTTCGTAAGTTAATCTGATGAGACCAAAAAAGTGATAACCTATTGCTCCTCAAATGTTTTCTTCAAATACTTTTACGATCTTGAAAAGAACAAGGTCGCTCAACAATATTTTCTTCTTTAGAGAGTCTGAAAAGAGATTAAAGGGAACTCCAAGGGGTTCCTTTTTCGTAGAACCTTTACGACTTCAAAAAAGTGATAAAAGTATACTCGGTTAAATTCTCATTGATTTTACGAGCATGAGAAAGAACAAAAACTAAGCTCGAATGTTTTCTCGAGAAACTCTAAAAGGATCTGTACATGCGACAAATGTATAAAAGAAACCCAAAAAAGCGTATCCTTGTTTGATATTTCACTAATAGGTTTTTCATCTACAAAAATCCAAACACTTTCAATGTCATTAGAACTTTAGGGTTTAGGTGGAATATATAAAATAATATAAAAATTGAAAAAAGTTAATAAAAATGGGTAAAAACTTGATTTCACTATTCCATTGTTACTCCACCCAAAATTTGTTCCAAAACCCCTTATTTACCTCAAATTTCCACTGCAGATTGTGGGAGGCACAATTGATCATTTGACAAACAATCTTCCCAGAACAGGTAATTTTCATCTCTTTCAACTTTTCATGGATCAATTTTTTCTTTTCATTGGTTAGAAATGGATTTTTGAGTCAATTTTTCAAGGGTAACTTCGCATGGAGGTCATTGCAGGCCGTCTATATTGTGCCCTGCGACGACCCATGGTTATCGCAAGCGGCCTTAAGGCTATCCTGCGATGACTGTGCACTATACAGATGGCCAGGCCTACAACGTGCGCAAATAAAAAAGTCTTTTTAGATGTATTTTCCAATAAAAAGTTTTCAGGAAGAAGATGAAGGTGCTAATCTCTCTTCTATGTTCCATTGCAGGTTTTCTATGGTAAGAATGTTGGAAAGGTGAGAGAGAGATTATGAGGACGAAGATTACTTTGTCGGGAATGACCCGAGAATGGTAAATTCCCTCTGGCAGTGTTGACTGTTAAAATTATTCAAGATCCAGGGAATGAGGGCCCAGTTGAGGTTACTCAAATACTTAGTTCATGTAAGTTTTAAACCTGCAAAGTAAAGCAATGCATCTAGATTCTTAATCAATACAAAAATTAATCAATGGCTCATACACAGAGTACACAGAGATTTTATACCGGAAACCCTCAACCGGGAAAACCTTTCTTATTTTCATTATATTGAATTTCACCATTCTTCATACAATATATACAATGTTTTTAGGTATTCTATAGATACCAAAACCCTAATCCCTTAATCCAGGATTAATTTACAAATCTGCTAAAAATAGAAAAATCCGTTAAAAATAGCAAAAAACCGCCCAAACAAAAATTTTGGGGTGCTGGCTCGAACGCTGCGCATAACCAGGTGGGGGCATACCTCCCCCCCCCCTAGTAACCCCCTAGGAAAGCGCACAGCGCAGACGAAAGTGCTCTAGGTGAAGGGATTGTCAGACGCAGTTGTCATATCTGACGCACCCACACACACACACATGCAAAGAATATAACACATACCCAACAGTTCACATGTGGGATGTGAACCAACATGCATTATGTGTGGGGGATCACATTCTTATGATAGATATCAAGGATATATATTTCTTGACCAACTTACCTCGTTGTGGGTCTCGATTTACATTGACAGGTAGCAAGGGAGGTGGAGAGCCTATGAGTCACTATATCAGTGCACATTGTGTACTCGGTACTCAGAAGCATAGAGGAAAATTTGCTATCATATATGTCTGTGACTTACCCCTATAGACCATCCTTTACACTATCACACACATGGTAGGGAGTGTAGCTCCCCATATGGCTCTTCAGATCTATTTCCAGTATGCGATGAAATGTATGGAGTCTCGAGTTTTCAACTGGTGTGACGGGGTTCTCAGAAGCATGAAAAAATAGTTGACCAAGTGTAGGAGTGGTGAACTGAAACAATTCAGATACAAATCGATTTTGGTGTCCTTCTTCCTAGAGAGGGTCCCATATTTACGCTTACAGGTAGAGTGGGATATACCTACCCCACAGGATCCAAGAATGAAGAGGTGGGTTGACCTCATGGAATGACATGTAACTAGTCCCATCATTAGGTATAATGATGTTTTCTTTGATTGGTTGAGGACCCAGATGCTTATGGTCGATGACTACGCCTATGCCAGTTTAGAATTTCGAGGAGATCGAGAATTGGTTCTTCCTGAGGGTTCGCAATGGGGGGACATAGGTAAGAAGTACATTTTGTTTTTATAATGTTTTTGTAATTTTTAATATAAAATATTTTTTATGTGCTATTTATCTGCTGACTAATCAAATGCTATTTGATGATGCAGACGTGGGACCTTATTGACCTCTAGTTTCATCCCCCATCCATAGGCGAGGGGAAAGAGCTGACGTAGCAGGATAAACTGTTGTTGACTACGAGATTCTAGAGCAGAATTTAGAGGGGCTCATGATGAACATCCCAGATGCCTCCATTGATAATATCTTGAGGCATTATCAACACCATACAGTGGGCGTGTCTGCTTCCATTGGTCGACTTCTTCGTAAATTAGCATGGGCAATCCCATGTTATAGCGAGCAACATCCCTGATTCTATATTTGTATATGAAGCCATGTGCTTCACATTTTTTATATTTTGGTCTTCAGACAAAAAAACTTTTTTGTAAAAAAATTATCATTATATATATATATATATATATATATATATATATATATATATATATATAT
>ML780175.1:590869-603623 GCA_009831015.1 Picea engelmannii | reverse complement strand
ATGAGGCTTCTACCAGCTTACTTGTTGTATGTACAGAGTGTGATTTGATTTTATAAATTTCTCAAATGTTTGTCTAACACATAATTCGCTAAAGCATATTTTAATGTATTTAGACATCTAGGAATGTGTTGATATTCAATGTAATCAAAATGACGTTCCAAGAGGTGAATTCATAAATATACCCTTAACAACCTAGGACTTCAAATGGAGTAGACATTACACAACTGTAATACTACTAAATACGAATCGAGTCACACAATAAGATGACGGATTCCAAGTGAAACAACTTCGGTCAATAATTCAATGACTACACTGTATTCTACGATATTGTTAGTTGCGCAACCAAGGAAAACACCATGTAGACTAATCAATTCATCCGTAGGTGCATAGATTGCCTAAGCAGAAGATGCTAAGTTCTGAGTACTGTGACTAGCGCCATTAGAGAAGCCAATGTAGGGTAGCGAAGACACCGACATCTGGAAACCAAGCACAATGCAAGGTAAGTAGTTGAATGTCGAAACCAAACAACGAAAAAAGTGCACAAAAGTATGATACACTAAAAATACAAGCACTTATGAAAAAATGACTTAAGCATAGTACTTCTTTAAGTAAAGCCCATTTTTGGGTTCACTCAAAGGGATTCCATCATAATCAACTAGCTTATAAGCTCCCTTCTCTAACACACGTTTGACAATGTAAGGACCTCGCCACATGGCCTTGAATTTATCGGCCCCTAGAAAATCACGATCTTTCTCGTAAAGAAGAACTAGATCTCCTTCAGAAAAAAATATGGCTTGACATGCTTTTCGTATTGGGATTTAACACGTTTCTTCTAGGTTTCAATAACTAAGGTGTTATCGCAACGGTTTTCATCTAATTGCGTTAAGTATAACAAACCTTCTTCTTCGGTAGAGGTATTGGGGAGAAGTTCAACGGCTAGTTTCAAAGACGGTATTTCACATTCAATCGACAAGATACCCTTGATACCATAAACTAGCTGGAAATGTGTAAATCCCGTGGTTGACTTAACGGATGTCTGATAGGCCCATAATGCTGAGAACAACATCATGTGCCAACTTGTATTATGAATTCCTATAATCCGTCGAAGCATAGTAATGATAACTTTGTTGATTGCTTCAACCTGGCCATTGGCCTGTGGATAATAGGGGGTTGAGTTTTCATGGTGAAGACCCAACTTTTCAGTAAGTTCAGACATCATAAAATTCCAAAAATGACTACCATGATCAATAACGATAGCTTGAGGGACACCAAACCGAGTAATGATGTGATTGAATATGAACAATGATGTAGTTTTCCTGGTGTTATGAAATGTAGGCATCGCTTCAACCAACTTAGTGAAATAATCTACAGCTACAATGATGTATCCATGCCCCTCGGCCGAGTGAGTGTTACATGTCATGAATTCAATGCCCCATTTGGCAAATGGACCGACAAAAACTATAGGATGTAAGGGAGAAGGATGAGATCTTATCTTGTTATTATAAGTTTGGCAAGAATGAAATTGCTAAACAACAGTGATGCAGTCCTTAAACAAAGAAGGCCATAAATAACCCACTCATAAGATCTTTTGGGCAGTGGCATACCCAGACATATGTCCACCACATGCTCCAAAGTGGGAGTCATTCAAATCTTTCTCAGCTTCATCGTAAGTAAGACATCGTCGGAAAATGGAATCAACACCACGACGGTAGAGAGTGTTGCCAAGAATGATGTATGGGTGGGCTTGATATCGTATATGACGACGATCTATGCTAGATAGATCGGGATGGAAAGTTTGAGTCTAGAGATAGATAATGATATCTTCGTACCATACATCATTAGAACTGATCAGAAAAATGGATTCGTCGGGCAAGGAATCCTCTGCCACATTTTTTGTCTCAGTGGAGGGAAGGTCACATATCAGTTCGACGAAAACCAAATATTTCTTAGACTTAGCGCATTCAAAATCTAAGTCAAACTCCTGGAGAATCACTATCCACTTGGAGTACTTTCCCTCTAGAAATTTTTGAGTGAGGATATGTTTCATGTGGTTGCAATCAGAAATAACAGTGGTTTGGCGTAATAAGATATAAAGACGAAAATGTTGAACATCTTTAACAGTTGTCAAGCCCAATTTCTCCACATGTAGATATTTGGTCTCGGTAGTCATGAGAATTCAACTCAAATAGTATATCACATGTTCGTCATGTGAATAATCCTCTTGGACTAAGACCATGGAAATGGTAGAGTCTGAAGTAGCTAAGTAGAGGAAGTAATCCCGACTATAGTTAGGGGGAAACAATAATGGTGTACGGGTTAAGGAAAGTTTCAAAGATTCAAATGTTTTTTTCGTAGTATCGTCCCATATGAACTCGTAACCTTTTTGGAGTAGCCGAGTGAATCGTTTCCTTAGTTCAATGTAATTGGGGATGAAATGACATAAAAAAATTCCCTTCCCTTGCAAAATTTGGAGTTGGCGTAAAGTGGAAAGAGTAGGTAGATTAAGGATAGCCTCAACCTTCAAAGGGTCTACTCGAATCTCATGTATCGACACAATAAAACCAATAAATTGACCGGACTCCACACAAAAAACACATTTATGTGGGTTTAAGTGGATACGATAATAACGACAGCGTACGAAAATGGCCCTCAAATGTGTTGGGTGATCTTGATGATGCATGGAATGCGTAGTTAGATCATCAATATAGGGTTGCACAATGTTGTTAATATCATGGAAAGCATAGGACATAGTGCGCTGAAAATTCGTGCCAGCATTCTTGAGACCAAAGGGTAATTTCTGGTAAGCAAAGGTTCCCCAAGAGAAAATGAAAGCGGTCTTGTGTTGGTCTTCAGGTAAAATATTAATATGATTATATCCAAAGAAATGATCCATCAAAGATAAGATCTCATTGTTGACACGGTTATTGATGATCTGGTCAACGAAAGGGGTCGGGTAATTGTCCTTAGGACAAGCCTTATTTATGTCCCTATAATCTACACAAACATGGATGGTACCTTGTTTCTTATTCACTAGAACTAGATTGGATACCCAATCAGTCAATGCCACAAGATAAATAAATCCATCTTTAAGAAGTTTTTCAACTTCAAACTTGATAGCAGTAGCTTTGCGTGGGTGCACTGGGCGAAGTCTCTATCGAGTGGGTTTAGCATCCGGGTATGTCTTAATCTCATGTACAACAATATCAGGATCGATACCTGACATCTCTTCATAACTCCAAGAAAAAACATCATGAAATTCTTGGAAAAGGGCTATATATGTGTGGACGTCATCAGTAGAACATGAGGCCCCGATATGAACGTTCTCCATGATTCTGGGTTTAATGGATATGTCAAGAGGGATGGTAGGTGAAATTTTTCTCAAGTTCCCTTCATGCAAAACATCGTGTGATGACTCAGGAACTGAAGAAATAACAACAATGGTCAACATAGTCGAAATGCATTGGTAACTCTCGATGGTGTCACGTTCTAGGTAGAAAATGGAGCGGTGATGCCCATCGTCCCAGGGAGTGTATTCCATAGACATGACTGACATGATCATCTCATCCATAGGAAAAATCATGTGAAATGGATCGAGACATGAATTGGTATGGTCACCAATTTTGTTATGGGACTTATCGGTAAATGCAGACATAAAAAGATCTCCATAGATCCACCTGGATCTAGAAAAAAAATAGAACATAATATGACGCTTTCCCTAAGCTCTTATCATTGAGTTTACTATTTAACAAGAGATGAGAAAAATACCATTTAAATATCACTTCCTCTTGTCGTTGTCGTCCCAACTCCACTTCGGTGCTCCCGTGATGTTGAATTTGTAAGGGAAAACAAGCCAACCAAAGTGAAAGAAATATAATATACTCAACGAGAACTTATGCATGTGATCAAGGAATCATACAATAAAACAAAGCAAGTTTTATGGGAAAGAAACATATCACTGTATCATATTAAAATGAAAGTGGAGATTACAACCAAAGCCTTGATGTTGCAAGGTCCCCTTCCTATGACCCTTTTCTCCAACACACACACTTGCTCCAATCCTTGAATGAAGAAGATAAACTGAAATGAAGCTCTCAAGTATGAGATAAAGTAGAATTCCCCATCCAATTCTTAGCCTATTCAATATTAATCTTGCTTGAATCAACCTTAGTTAAAATTAGCCTTTTCCATGAGAAATCCCTCTTTATATAGGGGAAAGAGAGATGGTTGAAGATATTAGGATGATCCCACCAAATCAAAGAAGCGAGTAGGATCCCAACCATACAGATGCCACCTCATCTTCTAGAAGATCCCCTTCTAGAAATTTTGTGAAGTTTAACCTTTTCTTTGCCTTTTGACATCGTCACACCCTAGCTATAGAGTAGCCTGTGGAGACTTTGCATGCCAGTAGTGTAGCAAAGGGAAACAACCAGACATTGTCTCACCCTGCCTATGGAGCATCCTGTGATGACCTTCCTTAATAGGGTTTTTGATAAGAGAAAGTCAGTCACTTTCCTCATGAAGAAAGGCTCTTTTGGGAACATGAACACATGTTGTTAATGGATAACCAAGATGACCAAAATAATGTGTAATAGTGGATATAGGTGGCCACCCACCTATTACAACTAGCTTACATACAACTGGGTCCTATTTTAGCAAAGAAATTCTCTATACAGATCGAATGCAATCAAAGCGAAAATATTCATTCAAAACAAAAAAAAATCGTTTTTGGTAAATCGAAGTCAACAATATTGTTTTTATTCTATTAAAAGCAAACAGAACTAATCAAAAGCAAACCCGATAAAAAACAAATCAATCTTTTAAACTAATTCGAGAACAATAAAATCGCATTAACCAAATCATAGCTGCGTTCGAGTTTAGCAATCAAATCTTCTGTACATGATTCATAACGAAATCATTTCTGATAATTCGAAGTTAACATAATTGTTTTGAATCTATTAAAAACAAATAGAGCTAATCGAAAGAAAACCAAATCTATTATATTAATTCAAGCAAACTCATAAAGAAAAATCTATGTTGAAATACATACTTGGGCAGTAAGAAAACAACTCGGTTATGATAATTTTGAATTGACAAAGGTCGTTGCTGCTTCGACATTTCTGAAGACAATTGAACCGGTGGTTTTTTGTTTCTCCTCGTTGGCTTGTAGCCTGTCGTTCTCTTTCGCCAGCACTATCACCCGTTCCTCTAACGATTTGATCTTTGATTGCAACAGGGGAACGTCGGTGTAATAACGTTCTAGCCAAGCATTACATTGGATACATGGTGATTGATTGGGCTTTGGCATCACAGGCGAGGTTTCTTTCAAGTTACCAGGGGTTTGATTGTGAAGCTTAATTCCCAGGTAGTTAGGGTCATTTTTTAGGAACGGAGGTAAGTTGGAAACATAGTCATAGGGTTCCATAGAGCATAGGCCATGAGAATAGGGGTATCCTTAGTCAAGAAACGTTCAATTTTGGAGTCCGAGTCCTCGCTCAACACTATTGGCTTCTAGTCAACGTTTGGCCTGGGTTTGTTCCTAGCACATCTCGATACCCATCGTGTGTTCTTCTTCCCTTTAATGTTGACACCAGTATCACCCTTACCTTTCTTCCTCACAGGCTTCTTGATGGAATTAATATGGTCTTTAGCACACCGGTCGGCCACGGTATCGGGTAGGTCTATGTTAGGGAAATCCGAGGGTTTGACAGGGGGTAGAAGGATATCAAGTGGCACGGTTGGTCCAACCAATGTTTCAGTAACAACAACATTGTCCAATTGGATAGACTCGGGAGTGGAAAAGACATTCCTAGATAGGAAGGCTTGCCAACAGTCACCGCTAAGGCTCAAATGGTGGACGATAATAACTTTGATCAAGCCGTGATGGAAAAGGTTTCTATCAGCCTTTTCATGCTTGAATCTTTTAGACATCTTGTACAGACTACGCAAGAGATAATGTGGCATATTCAAAGGGTAGCCTATAAAATTCATCAATAACCGGAGATGATACAGAAATACCAAGACATAATCACCTTCGCAAGTCACAAATTGTTTAACAATTGACAAAAGATCGTGCCACCTGGGTTTGAGGGTAGTGATAGGAATACTTCTATCACAGGAAACAATCTTCCTTGATGTGAATAATAGCGGCCACGACACCTCGTCTACTTTGGAATTTTTAAACCACCTTTGCCCTATAACTAGTAGTCCTATAGCTGAGCTTAGGAATTCTTCATTGAGCTCGAGTTGTATGTCTCCAACCTTAGTCTTGCATCCGTCGAAGGTGAGAGAAAATTGTTGGGCAACCGAAAGGTTGAAACCCTCAAACCTTTGGATAAACACCAGCCAACCACCATTTTCCAAATCCTTACGAGCATTGTCGAACAACAGGAGTTTTTGGCTACCATTTGGCTCTATGCGCACCACAGGTGCCATAGACAGGAGCACACAGTGAGCCGGGTGAATGGGCAAGGGTTTGAACATGGTATATGCCGGATCGAATAGCTCACAGACTTCCCTAAAAACTAACATAGGTGACCCGGGATAGGGGGAAGGCATTAATGCCCGAATGTGTGAGGGTGGTGGAGCTAGATTAGCCCATGCAAAACAATCATTTCCCAATGTACAACCGATGACGCCTATAGCGATTCAAATCACTATTGCATATGTTAAAAACAATGTTATTCAAACAATTAATGAAATCTATGGTAAGTCAACCCAAAAAATTCCCATAAGCATAGTGTTTGCATAGTTTTAAAATCAATAACAATGATTCGAAATCAACACCAAGGGTTCGATCATATCAAATATGTGTTGTATGAAATGATTACACCCAGGGTCTAACCACAATGTCAATGTGTTTTCATGAAACCAATGTGTCAAGTAAATCGATGAAAGATTATAGAACATCAAACCACCAATGTATTAAGGACTCAATGAAAGTCATTATAATATCATCACAATCTTATAAAAATGAAATCATATTAACAATTAAAGAATTCCAAATGAGTAAGGATCTTGGAGTCTTGCCAACTGTGTGACTATAATCAAATTGGAAATTCAATGAACACATAAAAAAGAGTGATCATAACAATCCAACGATGATTTTAATGTGACTTCGAAATTAAATTTTTCATGCTTGTAGTCGTGAAAACAAGAATAAAGGTAGGTGTGCAAATTGCACGAAATAATAGTGTTGTTTTATTCAAAGATTGCGATGAAAATCAAGGGTTGCAAAACACTGGTGTAGGCATCTTATTAGGATAGGATAAAAATGTGAATTGGCTGCCAACAAGCCTATGAATGGAATAGAGAAGGTGAGATCGACTGTCATAGAGAAGACGAAGAGTCTCAAACTGACTAGATAAGATGCAGAGTCACGATGACAATCAGATAGAGCACTCAAGTTGTGGAGGAATTTGGTGCGGAGTGAACATGCAGAGGCATTGTGAATATTGCATGGACAAAGACAATAGAGACTATAAGAATGTGGAAGAAAGAAGAGATTAGGGATTTTGTTGTTTTCATGGGGAAGGCTTCAAGTGTGAGCAAGGAGGCAGAGCGTAGGAGAAGAAATGCACAGTAGAGGAAGGTTGCATTGAAGGGATATGGTGCAGAGAGTATAAGAGGCAGAATAACAGAAAGTGCAAGGGCCTTGCAGAAGACACTGATGCAGACAAAACAAAGTAGTGTAACAGAACAGCGACAAGGCTGGTAAGCCATTGAATAACTTTATATCACTGTTATAAGTTTTAAGTAACAAGGAATTTATATACCAAGGTGGTTGGGAGGTGCTAGGGAGGATTGGTTTCCTCAAAGGTTCAAGTGGGTGCTTGAACACAGAGAGTTGGTGCTTCCTTCTAGTTGGTGCTAGAGAAACCAGGGAGTTGGTGCTTCATTCTAGTTGGTTCTAGAGAAACCAGGGGGTTGGTGCTTCCTTCTAGTGGGTGCTAGAGAAAACAAAGAGTTAGTGCTCTCAGCAAGGTGCAACTTGCAAAACCAGAGGTTGTATCCTCACAATGAGTTGGTTCTCATATGTATGATAATGTAAAGAATGTAGATAATACTAATCATATAAAGAAAAAGAGGTTTTTTCCATGTATGGGTTTCCTCGGGAATTATCTGTCTCTGTCTTTCTCATATATGTGATTGATGTTGAATGTGCCTTTGTTTATTTCTCTCCATTATTGTGATCATCTTTGAGTGCCTTGTAAAGATTTTAAAAGAAGCATAATTGTTTAAGCACGGTAACAACTGATTCACCCCCCCTCTCAGTTGACTAACAATTGGTATCAGAGCCAGCCCCTTTTATCCTAGAGTAGATCCTAGAGCTTAAACATGTCAAGCCATGAAAGAAATTCAACCAATAAGGCCCCTCTGTTCAATGGAACAAACTTTGCCTTCTGGAAGGTTAGAATGAGAACCTACATAATGGCTTTAGGTGCAAATGTCTAGGATGTGGTAGATATTGGTTATGTAAAGCCATTTCTGCTAGCTAATAAGGATGACAAACTAGAATTTAGCTTCAACGCTAAGGCTATGAATGCTATCTTGAGTGGGCTTGCAGAAGTAGAATTTGTAAACGTTATGCACCTAGGAACTGCCAAAGAAATGTGGGACAAACTCATTAGCAGTTATGAGGGTAATGAGAAGGTAAAGGATGCAAAGCTTCAAACCTACAGAATACAGTTTGAACAGCTGGAGATGAAGGAAGATGAAACTATTGGAAAATACTTTCTAAGAGTAGAAGAAATGGTAAATGCAATGAAGGCACTTGGTGAAACAATTGGGGAATCTTCTTTAGTTCAGAAAATCCTGAGATCTCTCCCATATAGGTTCAACCCAAAGGTCTTTGCTATAGAAAAAATTAATGATCTAAAAACCTTGCAGTTTGACCAACTTTTAAGAACATTGGCTGCATATGAAATGAGAATAGTTAAAGACAAACCCACCTCCAGAGAAGCATCATTTAAAGCAGACAAGAATGAGGATTCTGAGCCCGATGAAATTGAATCCAAATTTGTGAAGAGACTGAAGAAGGGATCAGGCAAATACAAAGGTAAACTACCTTTCAAATGCTTTAACTATGGAAGGATAGGTCATTTTGCAAATAAATGTCCCCACAAAGGAAAGGATCAGACTTTTGATGATGAGGAGAAATACAAACACAGAAATTTCTTTAAAGAGAATAACTTTAAGAAGAAAAGTCTTTGTGCAAACAATGATGATGATCCTTCAGATGATGAAAACAATGATTCATCTATTGAAAATAAACTAAATGACTTCATACTTATGGCCAAAGAGGACTATAACAATAATAGCATGGGGAGTGATGTGAATGAAGAAGAAGTTGTGGTTGACATGGAAGGAGAACTGATCAGTGCATTGGAAGAGATTGACAGACTAAGAATCAAGAACAGAAAACAAAGACAATTGTTGATACAATTGGAGAAAGATAGTAAAGGACCTAATGAAGACCTTTTCCTAATAAACGTAGAATTGGAAGAGGCAAAGAAAATCGAATAAATTCTGAAACAACAGCTATCAGAAAAGAATGCAAGATGTGAATCATTAGAACAAGAAGTAGTGAAAACAAGGAAAGAAATGGAGAAGTTTCAAGCCTTGTATAATCAAAATCTGTCAAGTATCAAAGCCTCAAAAGGATTAGCCACCATTTTGAATCAGCAAAGGAATCCAAAGCTGAAAACTGGTTTGGGTTATGAAGAGGGATCAAGCAGTGGGAAGCTAGGAAATGAAGAACCCATCAAGTTTGTCAAAGGTGCAACCAATGACAATAACAAATCTGCAGAAACAAAGGAAGACAATCAGCCACCTAGGACGAGTAAATAAAAAGGTGCCAGGATTGAATCTGTAGAACGAAGAAACATTGCTCTCTCTGCTGAAAGACGTCATCAACAAGAAAGAAATCGTTTTGCTCAAAGAAGACAACCATTTTCCAGGTACAAAGAATTTTTCTATGGCTATTGTTTCTATTGTTCTAACTTTGGTCACAAAGATGTAAATTGTTCCTCAATACTTAGACATGAGAAATTAAGGTTTCAAAGGAATAAATACTTCCCACAACAAAGAATGATACAGTCAAGTAATAATTCTTCACGGGCTGCAAATTGCCAAATTAAGTCTAGACACATACAACTAAGGAGGCCAAGAAATAATCAACAATCAATAAGTAGGCAACACTGCAACAATAAGTTTGACTTATTGAATAATGAGGTTGAATTCTACACCTATCACAACTTTGGACATAAATCTATTGACTGTCGGTTAAGGAACTATGAACCAGATTCGAAATCCCCTGCTGAAAATGTCAAGTTTTGGAAGAAGAAGGAAAGTAACAAGTGTGGATTAGTATTCTCTGCTCAAATAAAAATGAACCCTTGGTATATAGACAGTGGATGCTCCAAACACATGACGGAAGACAAAGGCAAATTTCTATCTCTAAGTCAAAGCAAATCAGGAAGCGTAACCTTTGGAGATTATGCTCTGGGAAAAATAAAAGGCAAAGGGATGGTGAGCTTAAGTACTGGAAAAGGAAAAGCCCAAGATCTTCTACTTGTGGATGGACTGAAACATAATCTGCTCAGTGTAATTCAAATGTGTGACAGAGGATGCGAGGTGTTTTTCACGTCCAAGGACTGCAAGATAAAGTCTATAAACTCAGGACAAGTGGTGGCCAAAGGCATAAGGACAAAAAATAATGTATATGTGCTGAAAGAAAATAGAGAAGAATGTCATCTAAGAAAACATGATGAAATTTGGTTATGGCATAGAAGACTTGGACATCTAAACTTTGACCACTTAATCAAACTCAAAAACCTTGAGGCAGTAAAAGATATTATGAGAATATCAAAGCCCCAAGACTCAATGTGTAAACCCTGTGAAGTAGGGAAGAAAAACAGGACACAGTTTAAGTCCAAGAGCTTTACTTCAACAGAGAAACCACTACAGCTAGTTCATATGGATTTATGTGGACCATCGAGACAGGAAGGCACAGGGAAAGAAAACTACTTCATGCTGATTATCGATGATTACTCCAGACTTACTTGGGTTGCCTTTCTAAAAGAAAAAACTGAATCATTCAAGAAGTTTAAAATATTTAAGGCTTTAACTGAGACTCAAACAAGGAAGAGGCTAAAGGTAGTAAGATCAGACCAGGGAGGAGAGTTTATGTCGAGAGACTTCAAGGAATTCTACGATGAGCATGGGATCAAGAGATAATACACAATCCCAAGAACTCCAAAACAAAATGGAGTAGTTGAGAGGCAAAACAGAACAGTGCAGGAAATGGCCAGGTCAACGATGAATGAGAAGAACATTGGTCAAACCTACTAGGTAGAAGCAATACACAAAACAGTCCATGTCCTTAACAAAGCCCACCTCAGACCACAAAGTGACAAGACACCTTTTGAATTATGGTTTGGAAGACCTGCCTCAATCAAACACTTCAGAGACTTTGGGAGTTAATGCTACATAAAGAATAATGATGAGAACCTCGGCAAATATGATGACAGGGAAGATGAAGGTATTTTATTAGGGTACGCTACAAACACTAAAGGATACATATGCTATAATAAAAGGCTGCATAAAATGGTTGACTGTATTGATGTAAAAAATGATGAAGGAATCCCAGCAAGAGAGGTGTACAGTAATGAGTCTTCTACAGAAGACATAGCTAAAGCTAAAGATGAACAGGTCCAAGAATCAGAAAATGAAGACTCTGAATCAGATGAAGACTCAAACACTCAGACAGACTCAAATCAGCAGTCAACTACAAATTCCTCCTCCGGAATCATTCAAAACAATCATCCTACAAGTCAGATAATTGGGGAAAAAGATAAAGGTGTACAAACCAGAAGAAAGCTAATCAAAACCACCGAACAATCTCATACAACCTTCATATCCATGATGGAACCCAAGAATTTTAATGAAGCCAACAAAGATGACCACTGGGTTAAAGCAATGAATGAATAATTTGATCATATTGAGAAAAAAAATACGTGGGAGATGGTTCAAAGACCTAAAGATAAAAACTTCATTGGCTTCAAATGGATCTTTAAGAATAAGTTGAATGAACAAAGACAAGTTATCAGGAACAAAGCGAGGTTAGTCTGTAAAGGCTATGCTCATATAGAAGGATTGGATTTTGATGAAACATTTGCACCCGTAGCAAGATTAGAAGCTATCAGAATATTTCTTCCCTATGCTTGTCATAAAAGGTTTAAAGTTTTCCAAATGGATGTCAAGTCAGCCTTTCTCAATGGAGATTTAAGTGAAGAAGTCTATATGGAACAACCAGAGGGTTTCAAATTGTCTGATAACCTTGACTTAGTAAGCAAGCTGAAGAAAGATTTATATGGTTTAAAACAAGCCCCTCGAGCCTGGTATCACAGACTGGATATGTATCTCAAAGACAAAGGGTTCAAGAGAGGAACAACTGACAACAATTTGTATATTAAAATAGAGGATAATGATTTGCTAATCGTATTGGTCTATGCAGATGACATCATCTTTGGATGTAATAAGGATTCACTGGTACAATGGTTTTCTTCTGCCATGGAGTCTGAATTTGAAATGTCTATGATAGGAGAACTATAATTTTTTCTTGGTGTGCAAATTACTCAGAGGCCCGAAGGGATGTTCATTTCTCAAGAAAAATATCTAAGAGAAATGTTGAAAAGGTTTCAAATGGAAGATTCTAAACCTGTGGGTACACCTATGGTAACTGGATGTAAATTAA
>ML780175.1:548024-590777 GCA_009831015.1 Picea engelmannii | reverse complement strand
AACTGTGTTGATGAGAGAAAAAGCACCAGTGGAGGAGCATTCTTCTTGGGTGACTCCTTAGTAGCCTGGCTTAGTAAAAAGCAAGGTTCCATTTCTTTATCAACCACAGAGGTAGAGTACATTGTTGTTGCTACCTGTTGCACCCAGGTATTATGGATGATTCAGAAACTTGCAGACTTAGAGGTAAAATACATTGCACCGATCCCAATTCATTGTGATAACACTAGTGCCATCAGTGTGTCTAAAAATCCTGTATTCCACTCCAAGACCAAGCATATTCCCATAAAATATCATTTTCTAAGAGAGAAGGTCACCAATCAGACTGTTCAGGTCCATTACATTCCCACTACAGAACAAATTGCAGACATCTTTACTAAACCCCTAGCCAAGACACCTTTTGAATATCTCAGACAGAAGCTAGGTGTCATTTTGTCTCACACCTAAAAGAGTCCATCATCTTAAGGGGAGCTTCGTATTATTTGAATATCTAATGCCTCCTAAAATTACTGCAACAGCTCAAGGGGAGCATGTTTTTTCTTTGACATTGATGTCAAAGGGGGAGAAAAGAATTCGGGTGCCTTAGTTGCCATCAATGACAAAGGGGGAGATTGTTGGCATGATTTACAGGCAGTGTATGTTTGTCATTTATGGCAAGTACAACAACGATGATGGATTGAGTACAACAATGATGTTCAGCAGTGCAGTGATAATCGGGGAAGAGCAGCAACCATGATCATTGGATCAACAATTCAGAATTCCCGATGGCTGTCAGATCTCAATGTAGACAAGAGGAGCGCGCAGATATGGAGGAAAAATCTCACGTGTTAGATCCAAGCGCAATATACGACCATCGTTGGATCAAGGAGAACCTACACATTATTTAAAGTGCAAGGAGTATCGGGCTCACAAAATCCTGAAAGAAGGAGGACCATCCATCATCAAGCAGGACACGTGGGGAAGGATCGTCAGTTCGCTGACTGGAGAGTAAACAGAACGAGGTTCCCTAACCTCTTGAAATCGCAATATGTGGAATCGTGACTTAATATGAGCCATCATATCAAGGTTTGATCTGGACCATTGATCCCAGTCCATTTCGGAATAATAATAATAATAACCACAAGAATCTCGAAATCGCGATATGTAGAATCGCGACTTAATCTGAGCCGCCAGATCAAGGTTTGATTTGGACCGTTCATCCTAGTCCATTTCAGAGTTTCATGGATCGAGAGTTGGAGATGTCAAAGAATAATAACCACAAGAATCCTGAAATCGTGATATGCGCAATTGCGACTTAATCTGAGCCATAAGATCAAGGTTTGATCTAGACCATTGATCCCAGTCCATTTTGGAGTTTCGTGGATCGAGAGTTGGAGATGTCAAAGAATAATAACCACAGGAATCCCGAAATTGCGATATGCGAAATCGCGATTTAATCGTAGCTATTAGATCAAGATGTGATATGGACCGTTGATCCGAATCCATTTCAGAGTTTTGTGGATTGATACTTTGAAGTGACAAGAACAATGAACATCAAGAATGTCGAAATCACGATATGCAAAATCGCAACTTAATCTGAGCCGTCAGATCAAGGTGTGATCTGGACCATTGATCCAACTCCATTTCGGAGTTTTGCAGATTGGGACTTTGAAGTGACAAGATTACTGAACATCAAGAATGTTGAAATCACGAAATGCAAAGTCACGAAATGATCTGAGCCGTCAGATCAAGTGTTGATCGGGACAATTGATCCCACACCATTTTGGGGTTTCGGGGATTGCGACTTGGAGAATCTAGATGCCTCATCTCCAGATTCATGAAATGCAAAATCGTGAAAGCGCCTTATGCATAAGGCTATGGTCACAAACCTTGGTCACATTAGTGAGAGATGGAGGAAATATCTAGAGCAACCAAGCTCCTTTTCGGTGATCGCGACTAGGAATGTCGAGACACATGGTCACACAAATGTCGAATTGTCGAATGCCAAAATGCCGAAGTGAATGAAATATCCCATGGAATCAATCCAATGGTGCAGGTGAATTTGAACAATATCGGAGGGCTACTATAGCATGACACAGTGTAACTGCTAGAAACCACTGATGGTTTCTGCCAGAGGACTTGAAGACACTTGGGGATGATTGACAGAGAAGGTGAAGAGTCTATGGGAATCTTCAAGAGGGAGGAATATGTTCGTGGAGGCGATGGAAAACTAGATGAGCATTGAGGCCTATAAATGGAATACAGAAGGTGAGATTGACTGTCACATAGAAGACAAAGAGTCTCAAACTGACCAGAGAAGCTGCAGAGTCACGATGATGATCAGATAGAGCACTCAAGTTGTGGAGGAATTTGGTGCGGAGTGAACATCCAGAGGCATTGCGAATATTGCATGGACAAAGACAACAGAGACTATAAGAGTGTAGAAGAAAGAAGAGATTAGGGTTGTTGTTGTTGTCGTGGGGAAGGATTCAAGTGTGAGCAAGGAGGTAGAGCGCAGGAGCAGAAATTCACAGTAGAGGAAGGTTGCATTGAAGGGATATGGTGCAGAGAGTATAAAAGGTAGAAGAACAGAAAGTGCAAGGGCCTTGCAGAGGACACTGATGCAGACAGAACAAAGTAGTGTAACAGAATAGCGACAAGGATGGTAAGCCATTGAATAACTTTATATCACTGTAATAAGTTTTAAGTAACAAGGAATTTATATACCGAGGTGGTTGGGAGGTGCTAGGGAGGACTGGTGTCCTCAAAGGTTCAAGTGGGTTCTTGAACACGGGGAGTTGGTGCTTCCTTCTAGTTTGTGCTAGAGAAACCAGGGAGTTGGTGCTTCCTTCTAGTTGGTGCTAGAGAAACCAGGGGGTTGGTGCTTCCTTCTAGTGGGTGCTAGAGAAAACAGAGATTTGGTGCTCTCAGCAAGGTGCATCTTGCAAAACCATAGGTTGTAGCCTCACAATGAGTTGGTGCTCATATGTATGATAATGTAAAGAATGTAGATAATACTTATCATATAAAGAAAAAGAGGTTTTTACCCTGTATGGGTTTCCTCGGGAATTATCTGTCTCTGCCTTTCTCATATATGTGACTGATGTTGAATGTGCCTTTGTTTATTTCTATGCATTATTTTGATCATCTTTGAGTGCCTTGTAAATATTTTAAAAGAAGCATAATTGTTTAAGCATGGTAACAACTGATTCACCCCCCCCCTCTTAGTTGACTAACAACGCAGGTCACAGGGTTTGTTGTTGACCTCGCTGGAAAATGTGTAGAAGGACTCCAAATGAACTAGGTGAAGTACTTTGTCAACCAACTCGAATTGGATTGCCGCGAAGCTCAATATCAAGGCTATTAGTTTCATTTTAGCTAGTTGTTGATCCTCATAGTGTTTACTTCTTGGGAGATGCTGAAAGGTGTGACCTTCCTAGACATTGATTTGTTTGAACCACTCACTGTGAAGTTCACCACGCTCTCGTACTCGAGTGATATGGGAAAACAGTGGTAGTCGAATGTAGTATTCCACACATACTATCTCTAGTTGAAGAGGGCTATTGGGGATGTCCTTTGCACGATGTCTAACACCCTGCACTAGTTCATACCTCTCATGAAGTTTTGTGCAGATCGAAACATTATTTATATCACTGTGGATGCAGACGAGCATAAAGAAGATCTTCATTCATACTATAAGCTAACAAAGGAGGACCTCGAAGAGATAACTAAGGATTGGTATTCAAAGCTCCTTGTCCCTTATGACCCTACAGAAATTTATGATCCTGAACTAATTGGTAGCTCAGAGGCCACTCGCGAAGAACACGACACACCTAGAACTAGCAGAAGGAACAAGACCGAAGAGATACAAAACCTGGGCAGTGCATCAGATGAAATCACTACAAAATCACCTGGACAAGGAGATGACGACGAAGTAAATAAAGAAAAGACCAATGAAAAATAAGATCAATAGAAGCAAGGCAAAGTAACACTGCCTAAGGATCTTGTTGATGAGGCTGATCCCTCTAAGAAAAGGAAGGTTCCCCCCACGAAACCTACTTCCTGGAAGAAATCCAAAGGCACCAAGACTAAGCTACAGAATTTTCTCACTCTCGATGACTTCAACTTCATCATTGTAGCTGTATCAGATGCTTCACAGTATATTATGCAAAACACTTAAGCCAAACAAGCAACCATGTATGAAATAATTGATATAGAACTAAGAGGGGTACATTAGGCCCTTCACTCCAGCCTTGCAGTATCCATTGTGGCCCTGCCATCAGAAGAACCAGAGTTGGGAGATGAGCCTGCCCAACTCTGTAGAATAACTGATGCGATCGAAGCTCGCCTTCATCGAGCATAAGAAGAGAAAGATCAGGCCACAGTGGCCTTGAAGCAAGAACAAGAGGAAATGGTAGAGCAATGTCGAGTTGTGAAACAGGAGAAAGATAACCTCCACACTAAGTTCAAAGAGGAGAGAGTGAGGTCAAGAAAGAGAAAGAGAAGTTTCTCACAGAGCATCTCGGAGTCAAAGAAGTAGTCAGCGGAGCACTTTGCTCTGTGACAGGCTTAGAGAAAAAGTTAGAAGAACCAGTGGAGTAGCAAGTAGCGTAGCTTGCAGAAGCTATCCAATAGCTTCAATAGAGAATAATAGACCTAGAGCTATGAACAATGCCAAGTTCCTCACAGGACATGTGGGACCACAGAGAATCCACTACCCAGATCGTAGTTGAGAGGATAAGAGAATTCAATTTGGAATGTAAACAACTTAGCAGTAGAAGTGCACAAACCTACGAGTGACTTACTGAAGACCTTGAACTAAAGGCATTGGAGTCACAGCTCTAGGAGGAAAAGAAGCAAGAAGAAAAAGTACAAGTGCAGTTGAAGCTCCTGTCAGTAGTTTAAAGGATGAATCGATCCTAGGAACAACACACTTCTCAACAACATATCCACACCATACAAATAAAAGTCATAGAAGTGACTCAGAGGCTCCAAGAAGTCCAGGATGAAGCATGCCAGCTATTTGAGGATATTGAAGGCCGAGGAGTAGATATGGAACAAGTAGTCGCTGCATTCAAACAACACTTAGAGGGACCTGTCAATGAAGGAGTTATCCAATAGTTTTTCGAGCAGGAGGCCTTGGCGCAACAACAGGTCGAAGTAGCTCGAGCCAAGCTCAAGGATTTTGAAGCAGAGCTACCCAGATCAGAGTGACTCGAGATGAGTCACATGTGAGTGTTGGGGGCCTATTGGCCCTTGACCAAGTTTTAAGGATCCTTGGTCATGTTTGACCTATTTTTGGACTTCGACAGGCTGTCGAAGGTAGAGCGCAAGTCGAAGTGGAGATCGTGGGATCTTGGCCCCTTGTTAAGGATTTTTGGGTTTTGGGATTATGTAACGGGTATGGGGATGTCGGCCCATGGGTTTACCCATGTTTTGGCCCTTTTTTGTAATGTATATATAGAATTCTAGGCGATGTAATAAAGAGAGAGGAGGTTTTTGGTACCTTTCCAAGTGCTAAGTACAAATTCTAAATGCTTTGTGCATGTTATGTCGAGAACTTGCAGAGCTAGGTGCAAGTGATTGTAAGGGATTGTGAAAAGGATTTGTGTTGTAACTCGGGGAAGGAGGAGCTAGAGAAGTGCGCAAAGATTTCATATCCTATGTGGAGTAATATCTCATGGATCTATGCATGTAGAATATTGACATAAGACAATAAAAGAGAAGAAGAGTTGGTGGACGTATCCCCGGGATGGGTGTGAACCACGTATATCCTATGTTATGGTTGCTTTGTGCAGTATGGTTGTTTTTTTGTTCACATGATTAATGCTTAGTGCACTGACGTATGCTTAGATGAATCTGATATGATAGCTTAGTGCTGAATAATATGAATGAATGGTAGATATAACATATGTGAATATGCTTAGTGCTTGAATATATTAGATCTGGGTGAATACTCTGTTGATCTATTGTTAGGGTTTACCCGCGCTATAAATTAAGGCTGAATAATAATGATCTATAATTTATAAGTTCTCTATTAAGGTGTTACAATCACAGATCTGTGTCCCAGCTAAGGTTGCATACATCTAAGTCCTACAACCACCCCCGCCTCTACCTCCGGTGAGACTTCATCTGCTTCGTAGGTGTTTCCGAAAGGGTCGGTAGTTAGGGTTTTGTTGGTGCGCTCTTGAGAATTGAACCTTGGGTCTGCCCCTGTGCCAACATATATTGTCATAACAAGACATTTACATGTATTTATGAAGAAGGAAAACACAGCACTATGAAAGGAATTCCAAGACCCATTTCCATAAGGGATATTTTAGCCTTACAACTAAAGAGATGTTTTAGGAAATTATGTCAATTGTATGCAACTCATATGGAGGAGCCAGAAAAGACAAAATGGCCATGTCTCGAAGATTTTTCATTATTTCAAGAGTTTGAAGATGTATTCTAAGAGATACTGGGATTGCCACGAAAGAGGGAAATAGATTTATCTATTGATTTAGCACTAGGAACTTCCCCAGTATAAAAAAACACTTTATATAATCATTACACCCGAATTAAAAGAATTACAAATTCTTTTGGATGAATGGTTGAAGAAAGGGTACATACACCCAAGTGTTTCACCTTGGGGAGAAATAATACTCTTTTTCAAAAAAAAGGATGGAACATTAAGGCCATGAGTTGACTTTAGATAGCTGAATAAAGACACTATGAAGAACACATAACCTCTACCCATAATTGATGACCTATTTGACCAACTAAGAGGAGCAAAGATATTTTAAAATATAGACTTGAGGTTTGGATACTGCCAGGTAAGAATCAAATAAGAAGACATCAATAAGACACCCTTTATAACAAGGTATGGACAGTATGAATTTGTAGTGGTGCCATTTGCAATGACCAATGCACCAACCATCTTTGTGTGCTTAATGAATGGAATATTCAGAAATTATCTGGATAATTTTGTCATTGTGTTCTTGGATGACATACTTATCTATTCTAAATTAGAGGAAGAGCATGAACATCACTTGAGTTTGGTGTTTCAAGTGCTAAGGGAACATCAATTGTATGCCAATATTATTAAGTGTTATTTTTACCAAGAACAAATCCATTATTTGGGGCACACTATATTAGAAGAAGGTATAACAATATATCCAGAGAATATTGAAGCCATTAGAGGATGGAAAACAACTAGGAATGTTTCATAAATAATATTTTTTATGGCATTAGACCGATAATATAGGAGGTTTATAGTGGGGTTATATAATATTGTTCATCCCATCAATTCTTTGCAAAAGAAGGGAATTAAGTTTGAATGGAAAATAGAGTGTAAAGAGAACTTTAATTTGTTAAAATAATTACTTACTAGTGCACGTCTTTTGAAAATTGTTGACCCAGATGAGAATTTTGTGGTATGTATAGATGCATGCAAGGAAGGAATTGATGGATTCCTCACTAAAAATGGACATGTCATTAGTTATGAGTCCAAAAATATTAAAGAATATGAGAGGAATTATTCCACACGTGATTTGGGATTTTCTTCCATAGTTCACATATTGAATATGTGGAGGCATTATCTCATGGGAAAGAGATTTGAATTAAGGACAGACCGTAGTGGTATGAAATATCCTTTTGAACAACCAACTTTGAATGTGAGGCAGACAAGATGGCTTGAATTTTTAAGTGAGTATGACGTTGACATCAATCATATCAAAGGGAAACCAAATAAAGTTACTGATTCACTCAATAGAAGAGTAAATATCATGCATGCTACAACCATCAGTATGCATCAATTAGATTTGAAGAGAAAATTTTTAGATGTTTCTATTACAGACCAGCATTACCTACAAGTAAAAGAAATTTTACAACAAGAAAATGTACAACAAAAAATTAAAGAGTATGAGATTAAGAAAGATGGATTACTTATGCATACAAATATAATTATGTTCCTAGTTTGAGATAACTTAGGAATTTGGTATTAAAAGAAATGCATAATGTTCCATATGTCAGACATCTCATTTACCAGAAAAAAATTGCAGCAGTAAGAAGTGAATTCTTTTGGCTAGGAATGAAGAAATGTGTTTTCAATTACATCTACATATGTATGGAATGTCAGAGAGTGAAATATGAGCATAGACACCCAACTATTTTTCTTAATCCATTGTCAATTCTAGAGAAGAAATGGGAAGTGATAACCATTGATTTTATAACTAAGCTACCCAAGAGAAAAAAGAAACATGATTCCATAATGGTGGTTGTGGATAAATTGAAAAAGGATGCTCATTTTATTTGATCCAGGTGGATGTTATGGGACTTATCAGTAAATGCATACATAAACAGATCTCCCTAGATCCACCTGGATCTAGAACAAAACATAACATAATATGACACTTTCCCTAAGCTCTTATGATTGAGTATAATATTTAACAAGAGATGAGGAACATACCATTTAAAGATCACTTCCTCTTGTCATTATCGTCCGAGCTCCACTCTTGTGCTCCTGTGATGTTGAATCTATAAGGGAACACAAGCCAACCAAAGTGAAAGAAATATAATATACTCAACAATAACTTATGCATGTGATCAAGGAATCATACAATAAAACGAAGCAAGTTTTGTGGGAAAGAAACATATCACTGTATCATATTAAAATGAAAGTGGAGATTACAACCAAAGCCTTGATGTTTCAAGGTTCCCTTCCAATGACCCTTTTCCCCGACACACACACTTGCTCCAATCCTTGAATGAAGAAGATCCACAATGACTTGATAAACTGAAATGAAGCCCTCAGGTATGAATTGAAGTAGAATTCCTCATCCAATTCTTCGCCTCTTAAATATTAATATTGATTGAATCAACCTTCATTAAACTTATCCTTTTCCATGAGAAATCCCTCTTTATATAGGGGAAAGAGAGATGGTTGAAGATATTAGGATGATCCCACCAAATCAAAGAAGCGAGTAGGATCCCAACCATACAAATGCCACCTCATATTCTAGAATATCCCCTTCTAGAAATTTCGTGAAGTTTGACCTTTTCTTATTCTTTTAACATTGTCGCACCCCAGCTGTAGAGCAGCCTGTAGAGACATCACATGCCATTAGTATAATAGAGGGCAGTGACCAGGCATCGTCGCACCCTACCTATGGAGTAGCCTGCAACAACCTTCCTTAATAAGGTTTTTGATAAGAGAAAGTCAGTCACTTTCCTCATGAAGAAAGGCTCTTTGGGAACATGCACACATGTTGTTAATGGATCACCAAGATGACCAAAATAATGTGTAACAAAAATCCCCCCAAAGTATGAGGCTGGAATTCATGACAACCAAAATACTTTGTAGAATGTGTGTGTCAGAAACAAAGAGCGCATCAGTCGGGAACTTGCAAATAGTCAAGCATCATCATAATAAAATACCATTGTCCGAGGTAGGCATTCTCATACTCAGATTTACAAAGTTTCAAATGAGTCATGGACACTAAATATAAACTGTGGATCCATGTCAAGGTGAATAGACATAACCACCCAGAATACACTTTGGATCTATGCTCTAAAGAATTCAAATCCAGACATAGCCATGAGATATACAAAGTGGATCTATGTGTCAATATAAATCATGAATACTTCGTCGCAACCTGGACCAGAATGGGATGATCCAAGGTCTTCAATTCCATCCTCTTTAAGTACGAATCCAACCATGAAATTACAGGTGTTGTAATCAAACATGGTAGAAACCACTTGATTACCGTTCAATGATGAAAATTGTTAACAAGGAGGAGGGAAATCGCCATTGATGTCAATGAATCCCAAGGTAATCCAATGAGTGTGAATAAAGGAGTTTAGTTCGAACACTCGATGGAATCTTCCAATCATGGGCCAATGATGTAAACCCAATGTTGAAATCCAAGAAACCTGCCATTGAGACATGCAAGCTCTAAGGTACTGGATGATTTCTAAGTCTTGTTCCTAGATAATGAGCTGAAGTCAATAGGAAAAGGATCATCACAAGAGAGCCTTGATGTATCCCCCATCAATGACACAAAATGAGTAAAATATTTGAAGTAGATCATAATATGAAGTGATTCGAAACTAACACAGGGAAGGCCAACATGGTATACGATTTACAACTGCAGATGGTTGACTCGATAAGAGGCATATTAAGGATGGACTTCTATTGAACATATGAATGACATGAAAATGGTCTTGGCATCATTGAATCAAGGAGGACCTAACATATGGACATGCAGACGGTCAAATGAGAGATAAATGGTTTTCCCAACATAGATTCAATGATTAAGGGGGGTGTCATGTTCAAGAGCGACTATTACTGCCACTAATCACGGGTACAAAGACACATTTCTATCCCAAATTTTCCCCCACCATTTCTGGTGAGTACCTCGTTATGTTTACGCAAGCTTGAGGAGGATAACATATGCTTGTTGATGTAAGCTCATCCTTCGGATGAGTCCCTCATAGTATGTTTAACGAACCCTAAGAAGGAGTGGTTCGGGCCTAGACAGGTCTTTCAATGTTTGTTTAACGAGTCCAAAGAGAGAAAACTCGGGGGTTTTTCATGTTTAGAGAGTCTGAAAAACACTTAAAGAGGACTCCACAAGTTCCTTTTTCATAAGTTAATCTGATGAGATCGAAAAAGTGATAACCTACTTCTCATCAAATTTTTTCTTCAAATACTTTTACGAGCTTGAAAAGAACAAGGTCGCTCAATAATCTTTTCTTCTTTAGAGAGTCTGAAAAGAGCTTAAAGGGAACTCCAAGGGGTTCCTTTTTCGTAGAACCTTTACAACTCCAAAAAAGTGATAAAAGTATACTCGGTTAAATTCTCATTGATTTTACGAGCATGAGAAAGAACAAAAACTAAGCTCGGATTTTTTCTCAAAAAACTCTAAAAGGATCTGTACATGCGACAAATGTATAAAAGAAACCCAAAAAAGCATATCCTTGTTCAATATTTCACTACTAGGATTTTCATCTACAAAAAGCCAAACACTTTCAATCTCATTAGAACTTTAGGGTTTAGGTGGAATATATAAAATAATATAAAAACTGAAAAAGTTAATAAAAATGGGTAAAAACTTGATTTCACTATTCCATTGTTACTCCACCCAAAATTTGTTCCAAAACCCCTTATTTACCTCAAATTTCCACTGCAGATTGTGGGAGGCACAATTGATCATTTGACAAACGATCTTCCAAGAACAGGTAATTTTCATCTCTTTCAACTTTTCATGGATCAATTTTTGCTTTTCATTGGTTAGAAATGGATTTTTGAGTCAATTTTTCAAGGGTAAATTCGCATGGAGGTCATTGCAGGCGGTCTATATTGTGCCCTGCGATGACCCATGGTTATCGAAAGCGGCCTTAAGGCTAGCCTGCGATGACTCTGCACTATATAGATGGCCAGGCCTACAATGTGCGCAAATAAAAAAGTCTTTTTAGATGTATTTTCCAATAAAAAGTTTTTAGGAAGAAGATGAAGGTGCTAATCTCTCTTCTATGTTCCATTGCAGGTTTTCTATGGTAAGAATGTTGGAAAGGCGAGAGAGAGAGTGTGAAGACAAAGATTACTTTGTCGGGAATGACCCAAGAATGGTAAATTCCCTCTGGCAGTGTGGACTGTTAAAATTATTCAAGATCCAGGGAATGAGGGCCCAGTTGAGGTTACTCAAATACTTAGTTCATGCAATTTTTAAACCTGCGAAGTAAAGCAATGCATATAGATTCTTAAGCAATACAAAAATTAATCAATGGCTCATACACAGAGTACATAGAGATTTTATACCGGAAACCCTCAACTGGGAAAACCTTTCTTATTTTCATTATATTGAATTTCACCATTCTCCATACAATATATACAATGTTTTTAGGTATTCTGTAGATACCAAAACCCTAATCCCTTAATCCGAGATTAACTTACAAATATGCTAAAAATAGCAAAATCCGCTAAAAATAGAAAAAAAATGCCCAAAAAAAAAAATTCGGGGTGCTGCCACGAACGCTGCACGTAACCAAGTGGGGGAATACCTCCCCCCCCCTAGGAACCCCCTAGGAAAGTTCCCGACGCACATGAAAACTCTAGGTGAAGGGATCTTCAGACGCAGTTGTCATATCTGACGCACCCAGACACACACACATGCAAAGAATATAACACATACCCAACAGTTCACATGTCGGATGTGAACCAACATGCATTCTGTGTGGGGGATCACATTCTTATGATAGATATCGAGGATATATATTTCTTGACCAACTTACCTCATTGTGGGTCTCGATTTACGTTGACAGGTAGCAAGGGAGGTGCGGAGCCTCTGTGTCACTATATCAGTGCACATTGCGTACTTGGTACTCAGAAGTATAGAGGAAAAGTTGCTATCAGATATGTCTGTGACTTACCCCTATAGACCATCCTTTACACTATCACACACATGGTAGGGAGTGAAGCTCCCCATATGGCTCTTCAAAGCTATTTCCAGTATGCACTGGAATTTATGGAGCCCCGAGTTTTCAACTGGTGTGACGGGGTTCTCAGAAGCATGAAAAAATAGTTGACCAAGTGTAGGAGTGGTGAACTGAAACAATTCAGATACAAATCAATTTTGGTGTAATTATTCCTAGAGAGGGTCCCATATTTACTCTTACAGGTAGAATGGGCTATACCTACCCCACAGGATCCAAGAATGAAGAGGTGGGTCGACCTCATGAAATGACATGTAACTAGTCCCATCATTAGGTATAATGATGTTTTCTTTGATTGGTTGAGGACCCAGATGCTTATGGTCGATGACTACGCCTATGCCAGTTTAGAATTTCGAGGAGATCCAGACTTGGTTCTTCCTGAGGGTTTGCAATGGGGGGACATAGGTAAGAAGTACATTTTGTTTTTATAATGTTTTTGTAATTTTTAATATAAAATATTTTTTATGTGCTATTTATCTGCTGAATAATCAAATGCTATTTGATGATGCAGACGTGGGACCTTACCGACCTCTAGTTCCATCCCCCATCCATAGGCGAGGGGAGAGAGCTGACGTAGTAGGAGAAACTGTTGTTGACTAGGAGATTCTAGAAAAGAATTTAGAGGGGCTCACGATGAACATCCCAGATGCCTCCATTGACAATATCCTAAGGCATTATCAACACCATACAGTGGGTGTGTCTGCTTCCATTGGTCGACTTCTTCGTAAATTAGCACGAGAAATCACATGCTATAGCGAGCAACATCCTTGATTCTATATTTGTATATGAAGCCATGTGCTTCACATTTTTGATATTTTGGTCTTCAGGCAAAAACACCTTTTTGTAAAAAAATTATCGTTATATATATATATATATATATATATATATATATATATATATATGAGGCTTCTACCAACTTACTTGTTGTATGTACAGAGTGTGATTTGATTTTATAAATTTCTCAAATGTTTGTCTAACACATAATTCGCTAAAGCATATGTTAATGTATTTAGACATCTAGGAATGTGTTGATATTCAATGTAATCAAAATGACGTTCCAAGAGGTGAATTCGTAAATATACCCTTAACAACATAGGACTTCAAATGGAGTAGACATTACTCAACTGTAAGACTACTAAATATGAATCGAGTTGCACAATAAGACGACGGATTCCAAGTGAAACAACTTCGGTCAATAATTCAATGACTGCACTGTATTCTGCGATATTGTTAGTTGCGCAACCAAGGAAAACACAATGTAGACTAATCAATTCATCCATAGGTGCATATATTGCCTAAGCAGAAGATGCTAAGTTCTGAGTAGTGCGACTAGCACCATTAGCGAAGCCAATGTAGGGTAGAGAAGACACTGACATCTGGAAACCAAGCACAATGCAAGGTAAGCAGCTGAAGGTCGAAACCAAACAACGAAAAAAGTGCACAAAAGTATGATACACAAAAAATATAAGCACTTATGAAAAAATGACTTAAGCATAGTACTTCTTTAAGTAAAGCCCATTTTTGGGTTCACTCAAAGGGATTCCATCATAATCAACTAGATTATAAGCTCCCTTCTCTAACACACGTTTGACAATGTAAGGACCTCGCCACATGGCCTTGAATTTACCGTCCCTAGAAAATCACGATCTTGCTCATAAAGAAGAACTAGATCTCCTTCAGAAAAAAATGTGGCTTGACATGCTTGTCGTATTGGGATTTAACACATTTCTTCTGGGTTTCAATAACTAAGGTGGCATCGCAACATTTTTCATCTAATTGCATTAAGTATAACAGACCTTCTTCTTCAGTAGAGGTATTGGGGAGAAGTTCAACGGTTAGTTTCAAAGACGGTATTTCACATTCAATCGACAAGATAGCCTTGATACCATAAACTAGTTGGAAATGTGTAAATCCCGTGGCCAACTTAACGGATGTCTAATAGGCCCATAATCCTGAGAACAACATCATGTGCCAACTTGTATTATGAATTCCTATCATCCGTCGAAGCATAGTAATGAGAACTTTGTTGATTTCTTCAACTTGGACATTAGCCTATGGATAATAGGGGGTTGAGTTTTCATGGCGAAGACCCAACTTTTCAGTAAGTTCAGACATCATAAAATTCCAAAAATGACTACCGTGATCAGTAACAATAGCTTGAGGGACACCAAACCGAGTAATGATGTGATTGAATATGAACAATGATGTAGTTTTCCTGGTGTTATGGAATGTAGGCATCACCTCAACCAACTTAGTGAAATAATATACAGCTACAATGATGTATCCATGCCCCCCGACCGAGTGAGGGTTACATGTCATGAATTCAATGCCCCATTTGGTGAATGGACCGACAAAAAGTATAGGATGTAAGGGAGAAGGACGAGATCTTATCTTGTTATTATAAGTTTGACAAGCATGGAATTTCTAAACAACAGTGATGCAGTCCTTAAACAAAGAAGGCCATAAATAACCCGCTTGTAAGATATTTTGGGCAGTGGAATACCCAGACATATGTCCACCACATGCTCCAAAGTGACAGTCATTCAAAGCTTTCTCAACTTCATCGTAAGTAAGACATCATCGGAAAATTGAATCAACACCACGACGGTAGAGAGTGTTGCCAAGAATGATGTATGGGTGGGCTTGATATCGTATATGATGACGATTTATGCTAGATAGATCAAGATGGAAAGTTTGAGTCTGGATATAGATAATGATATCTCCGTACCATACATCAATAGAACTAATCAGAAAAAGGGATTCGTCGGGCAAGGAATCCTCTGCCACATTTTTTGTCTCAGTGGAGGGAAGGTCACATATCAGTTCGACGAAAACCAAATATTTCTTAGACTTGGTGCATTCAAAATCTAAGTCAAACTCCTGGAGAATCACTATCCACTTGGAGTACTTTCCCTCTAGAAATTTTTGAGTGAGGATATGTTTCATGTGGTTGCAATCAGAAATAATAGTGGTTTGGCGTAATAAGATATAATGACAAAAATGTTGAACATCTTGAACAGTTGTCAAGCCCAATTTCTCCACGTGTAGATATTTGGTCTCAGCAGTCATGAGACTTCGACTCAAATAGTATATCACATGTTCATCATGTGAATAATCCTCTTGGACTAAGTCCATGGCAATGGTAGAGTCTGAAGTAGCTAAGTAGAGGAAGTAATCCTAGCTATAGTCAGGGGGAAACAATAATGGTGTACGGGTTAAGGAAAGTTTCAAAGATTCAAATGTTTTGTTCGCAGTATCGTCCCATACGAACTCGTAACCTTTTTGGAGTAGCCGAGTGAATCCTTTCATTAGTTCAACGTAATTGGGGATGAAATGACATAAAAAAATTCCCTTCCCTTGCAAAATTTGGAGTTGGCGTAAAGTGGAAGGAGGAGGTAGATTAAGGATAGCCTCAATCTTCAAAGGGTCTACTCGAATCTCGTGTATCGACACAATAAAACCAAGAAATCGACCCGACTCCACACAAAAAACACATTTATGTGGGTTTAAGCGGATACGTTACTAACGATAACATACAAAAATGGCCCTCAAATGTGTTGGGTGATCTGGATGACGCATGGAATGCGTAGGTAGATCATCAATATAGGGTTGCACAATGTTGTTATTATCATGGAAAGCATAGGACATAGCACGCTGAAAATTCACGCCAGCATTCTTGAGACCAAAGGGTAATTTTCGGTAAGCAAAGGTTCCCTAAGGGCAAATGAAAGCGGTCTTGTGTTGGTCTACGGGTAAAATATTAATATGATTATAGCCAAAGAAATGATCCATTAAAGATAAGATCTCATTGTTGACACAATCATTGATGATCTGGTCAACGAAAGGGGTCGAATAATTGTCTTTAGGACAAGCCTTATTTATGTCCCTATAATCTACAAAAACATGGATGGTACCTTGTTTCTTATTCACCAGAACTAGATTGGATACCCAATCAGTCAATGCCACAAGATAAATAAATCCATCTTTAAGAAGTTTTTCAACTTCAATCTTGATAGCAGTAGCTTTGCATGGGTGCACTGGGCGAAGTCTCTGTCGAACGGGTTTAGCGTCCGGGTATGTTTTAATATCATGTACAATGATATCAGGATCGATACCTGACATCTCTTCATAACTCCAAGAAAAAACATCATGAAATTCTTGGAAAAGGGCTATATACGTGTGGACGTCATTAGTAGAACATGAGGCCCCGATATGAATGTTCTCCATGATTTCAGGTTTAATGGATATGTCAAGAGGGATGGTAGGTGAAATTTTTCTCAAGTTCCCTTCATACAAAACATCGTGTGATGACTCAGGAACTGAAGAAATAACAAAAATGGTCGACATAGTCGAAATCTGTTGGTAACTCTCGATGGTGTCACGTTCTAGGTAGAGAATGGAGCGTTGATGCCCATTGTCCCAGGGAGTGTCTTCCATAGACATGACTGACATGATCATCTCATCCGTAGGAAAAATCACGTGAAATGGATCGAGACATGAATTGGTATGGTCATCAATTTTGTTATGGGACTTATCAGTAAATGCAGACATAAATAGATCTCCATAAATCCACCTGGATCTAGAAAAAAAATAGAACATAATATGACGCTTTCCCTAAGCTCCTATCATTGAGTTTACTATTTAACAAGAGATGAGGAAAATACCATTTAAATATCGCTTCCTCTTGTCGTTTTCGTCCCAACTCCACTTCGGTGCTCCTATGATGTTGAATTTGTAAGGGAACACAAGCCAACCAAAGTGAAAGCAATATAATATACTCAACGAGAAATTATGCATGTGATTAAGGAATCATACAATAAAACAAAGCAAGTTTTATGGGAAAGAAACATATCACTGTATCATATTAAAATGAAAGTGGAGATTACAACCAAAGCCTTGATGTTTCAATGTCCCCTTCCTATGACCCTTTTCTCCAACACACACACTTGCTCCAATCCTTGAATGAAGAAGATAATCTGAAATGAAGCTCTCAAGTATGAGCTAAAGTAGAATTCCCCATCCAATTCTTAGCCTATTCAATATTAATCTTTCTTGAATCAACCTTAATTAAAATTAGCCTTTTCCATGAGAAATCCCTCTTTATATAGGGGAAAGAGAGATGGTTGAAGAGATTAGGATGATCCCACCAAATCAAAGAAGCGAGTAGGATCCCAACCATACCGATGCCACCTCATCTTCTAGAAGATCCCCTTCTAGAAATTTTGTGAAGTTTAACCTTTTCTTAGCCTTTTGACATCGTCACACCCTAGCTATAGAGTAGCCTGTGGAGACTTCACATGCCAGTAGTATAGCAAAGGGAAACAACCAGACATTGTCTCACCCTGCCTATGGAGCATCCTGCGATGACCTTCCTTAATAGGGTTTTTGATAAGAGAAAGTCAGTCACTTTCCTCATGAAGAAAGGATCTTTTGGGAACATGCACACATGTTGTTAATGGATAACCAAGATGACCAAAATAATGTGTAATAGTGGATATAGGTGGCCACCCACCTCTTACAACTAGCTTACATACATTTTTCATCTTGGCAGTTATTTCTAGCTTTTCTAGTCCTAAACTTTTAGGACCATTTTGAGGCCCTAAACAATGTTTTTTGGGCCCGCCACAGTCACACTGCAGATGGAGTCAAAAGGAAAAATGTGTATTCCTTGGATAAAACTTTTCAATGGGATATCGTGTGCTTAAAACAAAAATCATATGCAAAAGTTACGACCCCTAGAAGTTGATGTACCAACTTACCCCATCGGGTCCCACATGACTTTTGGCGCTTCATCTCTTAGGGTTAGGTGTTTGGATGTCTAGGTTTTTCTAATTACTTATTGATGCTAAAAATTTTGGAGGCCTAATTTTAATGTGCTCAGGAGAATGCACGTATCTGACACATCTCTTCTCAAAGATTATCTACCACCATTCGAGCAATATTGTTTCATTATGCATTTTACAGTTTCAACATATTTCTTTATTGAATAGAAGTTAAGTTTCATTGTATCTTTGTTATTGTTCACTACATCTCTGTGTTAATGTTATATATATATGTTTCATTTTGTTCCGCTCATAAATACATATCATTATTCCTATGAAAATGACTCATACAACAACTAACATTGAAATTTTTTACAAGAGGGATATTGCTAGGTTATATGGGATACCTAAGGCAATTATGTCAAATAGAGATACAAAGTTTAGTTGAAATTTATGGAGAGGATTATTTAAATGATTTGGTACAAATATTAACTTTATCACAACATACCATCCACAATCATATGGGAAGACAGAGAGAGTCAACCAAGTGATTGAAGACATGTTGAGAATGTATGTGATGGATAAGCCATCTAAGTGGGAAGACTACTTGCATTTGGTTGAGTTTTCCTATAATAATGGGTATCAAGATTCATTGAATATGATTCCATTTGAATCTTATGGTATAAAATGAAATAATGCAATGAGTTGGGACAACCCATTAGACAAAGAAGTACTTGGGCCAGAATTGCTCAAGGATATGGAAGACCATATTGTTAAAATTAAGTAGAATTTGAAAGAAGCACAAGATAGACAAAAGACTTATGCAGATAAGAACAAGAATATAGATAGATAATTTAAAGTGGGAGAGCATGTGTTTTTGAAATTTAATCCCAAGAAGATCTCATTGAAGTTGGGAAGTTGTACAAAGCTAGTAGCCAAATTATGTGGTGCATTTGAGATATTAGACAGAATAGGGCCAATTGCATACATGCTTGCATTGCTTGCTTCCATGAATGTGAATAATATATTTCATGTATCTTTGTTGAAAAATTATGTACATGATCCTAACCATGTTATTTATTGAAATTTGATTCAGTGGAGCCATAGGGAGACTTTCGGGTCCAGTCGATGTGCATATTGGACATAAAAGTCAAAATGATCCGAAATTGAGTCATAGAACTAGTAAAAGTTCAGTGGACCTTCTACGGTCCTGAAGATTCTACATGGGTGCATGAAGATGCCATGCGGGCAGAGTACTCACTACGTTTTGAATAATTTTGAAATTTTGATTTATGTTTTGTATATGCACTAAGAAAATTACCAAAATTAGGGGGAGGTGAATGTAATACCCTAGTTTCGAGTCCCCATATTAATAATGTATTTTTTTTTTATGAAAGGTCGGAGTGCCAAAAAAATTAAAAGAGTCTAGAGTGCCTAGGAAATGTAATACTTTGAACATTGCAAATAATAAAATGCATCGTTGGCTGTAACATAAAAAAGGACAAGAGTTATAGGGGGTTATGATTCCATGAGAGAGGGGGATAAAGGGGCCAAGTCTTTATTATTATATTTTATTTACCCATCTTGGTAAATATTGGAGAAAAGTGGTTACATGAGTTTCCTAGGGGGAAGGCCATGTGTTTCTTGATTTCATGTAATTATATAAACACCTCTTGTGGTTTATTTGGTAGTTCTCTCTTCATTTTGTTATCCATTCATTACTTCTCATTCATTATTCCTCATTCATTCTTGATATTGGCTTGGGAAGGAAAAACAAATTGTTTGGAAATAATCCATTGTTGGATGGATGTAGTGATTGTTGGTGTATTCCAACCATAAATTGGTGCTTGGATGCCTGAGATGCATTGGCATGTGATAACAAAATTTCACAACTTCAAATCCCGAGAGTCCCAACATGGATATTCTCGACCAAATGCACTGGAACCCTGGAAGGAGGTGGACATCCTAAGGGATTTCATGGAAGTGATGGGGGTTCAATGTATTTGGGTGGTGCAGGATGGAGAGAACAGAGTTGATGTACTTTGGATTGTTGTGCATTGAGAAACCTATGAGAGATGGAGTGATGATCGATTTGGGATGTTGAGTGTCACTCTGGAAACTGTCCTTGTGGATTCATATTCCTAGCTTAGAGTTGACCTATTTTTGAGACTTGCAACAACAACGTCTAAGGTTGGGTGGAAATTCCTTAGTATACAACTAGTTGGTGATTGATTTTGTTTAAGATAAGTTCTCTTTGTCATGTGTTTCCATGATTGTATATTTATTTTTGTTGTGTATTAGTTGTTATATCTGAGATTCATATTTGTAATATGCATGCTTGTTGGTTATTGTTGTGCATGGAATGTTTAAACATTCTTTTTCGTTGTAGCATGAATATTGACTATTGCATGTGTTGTAATTGTGTTTCTTTCATGCTTCTTTATTAATTAAATGTCACCAAAACTTGAAATCGGTTCAAGAAGTGTGTTTGGTAGTGTGGCCTAGCCTATGGGTGGTTGGGTACGTTACATAACCAAAATGAAGATTTTGTGGGATGTGTACGTTGGAATACTAAGAGGGGGGTGAATCGATATTAGGCTATAATTTTTACCACAACTTTATTTTAATCAGAATTTGTTATTTACTAGTAGTCAATAATGAACAGTTAAATCATATAATACACAATACACAAATATTTATTGTGGAAACGCAATTGGGAGAAAACCACAAAACTTTATTTATAAAATTTGTAAGCAACAACTTACAACATACACCAATCTACAAAAATCTTTGTAGGGACCAACCTGCAAGGGGCACCAATCCCCTTGTTGAGCACCGGCTCAACCAATGGGCATGAACCCACATAATTATTGTTTACATGAACCAACCTGTAGGAGACATCGATCCCCTTCCTTTCTCCACCCCGCCACCCTGAAAAGATTTGTAATTAGTATTTTTCTTAAGAATAACTCTATAACATGCTTCATCCTTAATGTCATCAAACCTCATATCATATTCATCACCTCCATGCTATCGTACATACCTCATAATCTCTGTTCTTATCACATTTATTGCTTCACACTTACACACTTTCATACAGAAATCAAAGTCTTTGTTCTTCTCACATCTCTTTACACCACATCCATTGCACACACCCTCACTAGATCGATCAAGTGATCATTATTTATAGAGCTTGTGTACTCAACCATTTTTCCACATACAAAGTCATTCTCATCAAGTCAACTCTGAGTCCCTTTGACTCTTCCTAAAAATAGGGCCCTAATACTTATCATTTCACGTGATGTGCTCACAGACCACACAATACAATTTTGACGCTCAACAGTCGTCGGATCTCATCTCGGATTCAATATTTTGTGTTTATTTACAATCACATTCATCGGGGTACCAAACACTCTACAACACGTCAATCTACAATTGTAGTCTGATATGTCCTTCATTTGATCACAATCATCGATTTATTATTTCATATCGGGACCACCAGGGTTCTGAAACACTCAACACCATCTTGACACACAAAAACCATTTGATAATTTCTTTGTTTGATCTCGTTCATCTATTTATTGGGACCATTGGTTCTATCAGATCACTTGGACCTCAAAACCCATCCACTGTTATATTGAAATTTCAATTGAATCGTCACTGTCAATGGTTGGGATGACACTTAACTCCCCATAGAACCTCAACTATGACTGAGCACTTGTCATCGGAGTTTATCTCCCTGTGATACTACCAGACTCCTCGAACATTACCATGTGTCTTCTCTAGAATCATTGATCTATTCAATTTCGAATAGATCTTTGTTGTCAGTCAGATTTGGTATATCATTTTTCTTCCAATTAGTGTACTCGGATGGCTTCATTTAGACAACTAATAAGATTACTCCATGTTCCATAGCCTCAATATAGATTACTCTAAACATATAATCCGCTCTGATATGATGCATCTTCTTAGACGAATTCCACATGGGTTTGGCATGGTACTGACGTGGTTACTTATGCTAATGTGGCTACTTAGGTTGATGTGGCTACTGACGTGGCTAATTATACTGATGTGGTACTAACATCATGATGACACCATCACGTACTTCATATATTCTTTGTACACTTTGCTGACTTGGCACTTTGATACATGGCGACCGATGGACGGATCCTGCTCCAACACTCTGATGCAAAAGCATCAAAGAATATTCCTTTTTTGATACCATCTAAGATTATCAATCGATGTTCAAAATATTGGGAAAGTTTCATATCTCCAATAAGAGAGGTATAAAAAATTATTCCATTGTAGCCTTGATTTATGTGCTGATGCCTTTGAGCCTTAACTCTAACCATCAACTTGTCACTACATGTCTCTATCTTAGCCATTTGTCTAGGCTACTCTAAATTGATCTCGACCATTGTTTAGGCTCTATATTTTGTAGATTAATCTAATTATCTATACTTCCAAACAACCGCTCTGACAAAATATGGTCAATCAGATACCTCCATGTGTCTCTCCTAGATCTTGATCTTGTTCCATTTTGAGTAGATTGTCATCGTTGGTCGGGGTCTATATTCTACTGAATATTCTGACTGTTTATAACTCTGATGGTCATTGGAATTCATGTTACCTTTGTACATGGCCAAATCTTCTTATGACACGTGGTCGAGCCACTAGGTTACACTTGCCTACTTTTGTGGCACCGACCTGATATTTATGTGGCATTGTACGAATTATGATACGTGGCATATGTTGTGACATTTATTACCTGCAACTTCTTTGTCTCATGTGTCCTTCATGTGGCCCCTTCTATGGGTGTTATTTCCACAAGAAATCTAAGTTGGCTCATAATAATTCGGAGTCCTTCCCATCCAATCATCGATTCAAATTTATTTTCTATTGCTCTGATAGATCAACGACCCGTGTTGATTCATAGTTCTTTTGTCAGAGTGTCTCAAGATGTCATAAGATAAATAATCTAAAAAGTCAAACTCCAAAATCCTTTCACTGTCACATCATATTTCAAATTCAGGACTTCTTTTGGTTGTGGATCTGGTTAGATCTAGATCTAATATTTAATCTCGGTCATCCATACAAACAAACAAGTATAGCACTAAATGTTAACTCCTTTCACACGGTTCCATGTCTCTTCCGTTTACATTCAATCTAAGAATTTTCACTTGGTGATTATAATCTTGTCGAAGTCTATTTCCCTTATGCATGTGGGATATTGTATTTTTCCTTTTATTCATTATCTACACATCTAGATTGCTGATCTTTTTGAATGATCAATGATCAATGGCTCACACTTTATCTACCTACAAAACCTTTGCCATAATTTAATCAGTGCAATCCAAAGCTTCCTTTGATCCTATGCAACCTATTCGTTCAGCACCCTAGCAGATATCTCATCAAAATTTAATCAACACACAAAGATATATAGATGCATAGGGGCCTTTAGCACTTGATCTATCCGGTTTGATTTTTTTTACAGGTTTCGATCCTTGGACTTGTCATAATAGTCTATCTGCCTTCATCTTCATAAGGAGTCACTATCAATGAACTCCATGACTACCTTTGAAATCAATGACAACACAATTCCCAACAATCTCCCCCTTTGTCATTTATGGAAACAAATTCATAAATACTGCATTTTGCTAGTCTATGCAAGTCTTCCCCTATCCCTTTTCTCTCCCCCTTTGATATCAATGGAAAAGGGATTTTTCTCCCTTTTACTGTATTCTTCATTTTATGTTCTATAACTAGAAATTTTCTTGTCTTATGTAGCTCCCCCTAATGTGGTACTCTTCATTTTTCTATGCATCATGCAACCATATGCACTCTCCCCCTAAGATTTTGGTTCTATTGAGCTCCCAATAGCTTTCAGCTAAATCTTTTATTGATAAATGGGAATGAATCCCATCTTTTGTCTACGATATTCAAATGTGTCTTTGGGCAGTGGTTTTTTAAATATGTATGTTGTTTGTTCCTTGGTAGGAACATATTCCAACTTGACAATTTTATCATTTACCCGTTCCCTCGGAAAATGATATTTGATTGGAATATGTTTTGACTTTGAGTGCATCATTGTATTCTTTGAAATGATTATAGTATTGGAGTTGTCGCATATTACTGAAATTGGAGTCTTGTATTCTATATGAATGTCTTGCAGTGTTTGTTTCATCGAAATAATTTGTGTACAATAGGATGGTGTTGGAATGTACTATGCTTCTCTTGTGGACAACGAGATTGAAGATTATTTCTTTCTTAGCCAAGATACTAAAAAATTTCCCAAGAAGAATTCTCCTCCACTTCCACTCTTCCTTTCATAAATATTGGCTTCCCAATATGCATCAGTATATTCTATTAGAGTAAATTCTTCTCCTTTTAGAGACCATAGTCCAAATTCCAAAGTAACCTTTAAATATCTAAATTTTGTTTGACATCCTGCACATGTGTTTCTTTGGGTGCATCTTGAAATATTCCAACTATCCCTACTTCATGCATTATGTTTGGCCATGAAGTTATCACATAAAGTAGGATTCCTATGATTGACATGTACAGAGATTGATCAGTTTCCTTAGATTCGTCCTCCTTGTTGAGCTTACATCCAGTGACCATGGGTGTGCTGACAGGTTTACAATCTTCCATCTCAAACTTATTCAACATCTCTTTGATGCATTTGTTCTGAGTAATGACTATGCATTTGTTGGTTTGAGTGATCGAAAGTCCCAAAAATAATGACAATTATCGAAGCATGGATATCTTAAATTCCTTTTGCATTTCCTTTTCAAACTTTTGGCTCATTTCATCATCATTACTTCCAAAGATAATATCATCTACATACACTACAATGATCAACATTTCCGCATTATCTATTTTGATGTAGATATTTTTGTATGTTGTTCCCTTTTTGGAGCCTTGATTATGCAAGTACTTGTCAAGTCTCGTGTACCATGCTCTCAGAGCTTACTTTAGGCCATATAATTCTTTCTTCAATTTTCAAACATAGTCTTAATTTTTTGACAATAGAAACCCCTCAAGTTGTTCTATGTACACTTATTCCTCTAGATCTCCATTCATGAATGTTGACTCGACATCCATTTGATATACTTTGAAATTATTAAATCTTTCAAATGCAAAAAACATCCTAATGGCTTCTAACCTTGCAACAGGTGTAAATGTTTCTTCAAAATCAATGCCTTCTACTTGAGCATACCCTTTACAAACCAGTCTTTATTTATTTCTTAATACTTTTCCATCTTCATTCAACTTGTTCTTGAATATCCATTTAGATCCAATCACATTTTTATCCTTGGGTCTTGGGAAAATCTCCCAAGTCTCATTTTTCTCAATCTGATTTAACTCTTCTTCATTTTCTTGTTCTTCTTCCTCCTTTTCTTCTTCATTTCATTTTTATTCTTCCTCATGTTCTTCTTCCTTTTCTTGTTCTTCTTCTTCTTCATGTTCATATTCGTTTTCTTTAGTAGACTTGATTTATTCATCTACTCTGACATTAATACTTTCAACAATCTTTTGCATTGTCTTATTTTAACACCTATAGGCTTTGCTTCTTGATGAGTATCCAAGAAAGATTCATTCATTTGATTTGGAGTCAAATTTTCGTAAGTCCTCATCGTCTCGTTTGATGTAACACTTGATCCCAAAAAATTTGAAGTCATTGAAAGATTTCAGACTCCCTTTCCATATTTCATAGAGTGTCTTGTCACTATTGATTTTGATCGATACACTATTTAGGATATAGACAACTGTATAAACTACTTTTCTCCAAAAATTGTCTGATAGACCTACTTCATTTATCATCGTTCTAGAAATTTCTTGTACATGTCTATTTTTCCTTTCAACAACCCCATTTTGTTGAGGATTTCTTACTACTGCATATTGTCTTTTTATTCCATGTGCTTCAAATAATTCCAAAAACTCATTGTATGTGAATTCACCTCCATTTTCTGACCTTAAACATTTGATTTTCATCTATGTCTCGTTCTCAACTAGAGCTTTGAATGCCTTGAATTTTTCAAATGCTTCAGATTTATTTTTGAGGAAAGTAACCCAAGTCATTTGTGTATACCCATCAATGAGTAACATGAAGCACCTTTCTCCCTAAAATATTTTAGTCCTTGATAGTCCACAAATATATGTATGTACAAGTTCCAAAGGCTTGGAAGATGCATATTCCTTTGTTTTGAAGTTCACCCTTGACTATTTTCCATGATGACATTGCTTACAAATAGTGCTTGAGGGTTTCATGATTCTTGGCATGTCTCTTACTGCTTATTTGGCATTGATTTTTACCACATTGTCAAAGTTCATATGGCACATTATTTTATGCTGCAATCAAATTTCATCGGTATGTCCTATAAAAAACATTTCTCCATTAATATCATTAAGAACATATACATTACTTGGGGTTTTATTCCTTTTTTCTGTCATCTTGCCTTTGTCTTGTTTTTTGATCTCACATTCTCAACAATTAAACATGATATTGTGTCCTTGATCACACATATGGCTTACACTGAGAAGATTGTGTTTTATATATTCAACACACAAAGCATTTTCTATTTTAGATTTTCCATTGTCAAGACTGAGGGTCCCTTTTCCAACTATGTTTGATCTGCCATTGTCTCCAAAGGTAAGTTGCCTTCATTTTTCTTCAAGGTGATGAAAATTGTTCTATCTCCTGTCATATGACTAGAGCATCTATTGTCGATAAACCACTTATCCTTATTTTTCTGAGCAAAGAGAGATTCTTGAAAAAATAGAGAATTTTCTTTCTTTTGTTCCCAACTTATTTTCATTATAGGTGAAACTTGCTTAAGATTACTTCTGTAGTACTTTTCTATATTTCCAAAATTATTGTAGTTATAACATATGATGTTGTAATTCATCAAGGTATAAACTAAATTATAATTTTTCCTTGAGAATCCCTGAGTATCTCGGTAGCTATTCCTCATGTAATCTCTTCTTATACTTGTTCTACAATCTATTGCTTTATGACCAAATCCATTACAAGAATAACAATAGCCATATAAAGAGTTTTGATACCTAGTTTAGTTATTCCATCTCGATGGGATAGTTTTCTAGATTCGGTCTCTGTGAGTAAAATTTGTCTCTCATGGATCATATTGTTCTTCCATTTTGTGGTCTTCAACTTTGATTAGATTTATGAGGGTGTCAACATAGTTCTTGGTTCTTTCTTCTCTTGATTATTTTGAAGATGTTGATTATTATTCATTAAAAACTTCCTTCCTTTTACTGTAGCCAAGGACCTTCTTGTTGATTTCTTCAACTTTTTTTTTAGGTGGACTATTTTAGATTCAAGAGTGTTGTATATATCTTATTTTTCTTTCAATTAATCCTTTAGAAATTCTTCAATATTCTTTGATTCTTCTACTTGACCCTTTAAGGTGATTATTGTCGTCTTTGTCTCCTTATCATCATATTCCTTATATTTGTATTTATGTAGTTCCCACTTTTTCGTTTTATTCTTGTCCTTAATTCTGTAATTTTCTTCTAGGGAACTAATGAGTTATGCTTCAATATTTACTTCTGCATAATTGTTTTCTTCTATTAAATATATATCTTCATCTGTTTGTGTTTCCAAACCCATAAAGAGAATCTCGTCTACTTTACTATTTCTATCATATGATGAACATTTGTCTTCATTAGTATATATATTATTCCTTTGTCTCTAAGGATTTTTCTTCTTTTCAATCTTCCTTTTGTTGGTTTTCTTGAAATTAAATTCTTCTTTCTCATTAGTATTTTCAAAAATTAAAACATTTTAAAGGGATCTTACCTTTGTATCTATTTTTGAGCTTCTTGAAAAAAGTTATCTTCTTCCTCATCCAGTTCTCTATCTGAGCAATCACTTATCTTTCACTCTGTCTTCTTTGATGACTTAAAGGATGCTTCCTTCCTCTATGTTCTTGGTGGATTATCATGTTCTATTCTCATTTCATATTCAGTTAGGGTTCCATGTAGCTCATCCACAATTAGATTATCCATATCCTTGATTTCTTCAATAACTGATATCTTGGGATTAAATATTGAGGGAAGTGATATGAACACCTTCCATACAATACTATTTTCTTCAACATATTGTCCTAATCCTTTGATGTAGTTTATAACATAATTCACACGAAGAATAAAGGATACAATGTTCTCTTCTTCATTCATCTTGAGAGTCTCAAATTGTCCTTTATAGATTTGTGACTTTTCTCTCTTAACCTTATTATCTCCTTAATAAATATTTTTTAGTTTGTCCCACATTTATTTAGCCGAGTCACACCACATGACTTCAATATATATTGATTTTATTAATCCACAAAGAATAACATTTCTGGCCCTTGAATTATTTTTACCGAGCCTAATTTCAGTCATATTAGTTGGAGGAGTAGCTCGAGTTTTGTAACTGTTTACTAATAAATCCCACACATCATATCCGAGTGACATAAAAAAGGATTTCATTCTTATTTTATAGAAGAAATATTCTAATCCATCAATCTTGGGGATTTTTTTGTGGAAAACCCTTCCTATCCCTCCACTATGAGGATTCACCTTCCAACAGTTAGGTTCTTTCTTAAGGAACCTGCTTTGATACCAATTGTTGGAATATTGAGAAGGGGGTGAATCAATATTACATGATAATTTTTACCTCAAATTTCTTTTAATTATAATTTTTTTTATCTACCAATAGTCAATAATGAATAGTTAAATCATATAATACACAATACAGAAAGATTTACCATGGAAACCGAACTGGGAGAAAACCACAAAACTTTATTTCTAAAATTTGTAAGAACCAACTTACAACAGACACCAATCTGCAATAATCCTTGCAGACCCAAAATTGCATGGGATGCCAATCCCCTTGATTAGCACCAACTCAACCAATGGGCACCAACCAACAAAATTATTGTTCACATGCACCATCCTGTAGGAGACATTGATCCCCTTCCTTTCTCCACCTTGCCACCTTGAAAATATTTGTAATTATTAGTTTTCTTAAGAATACCTCTCCCGCATGCTTCATCCTTTGTGTCATCAAACCTCAGATCATCTTCATCACTTCGATGCTATCATACAAACCTCAAAATACCTTTTCTTCTCACATTTATCACTTCATGCTTCCACACTTTTGTATGGACCTTAGAGTCTATGTTCTCCTCACAACTCTTCACACCACATCCATTGCACACATCCTCACTATATCGACCAAGTGATCATTATTTATAGAGCTCTTGTACTCAACCATTTGTCCACATACAAATTCATGATCATCAAGTTGGCTCCAAGTGTTAGAAAAACAGGATCACGGAGCAATAAAATAAAACAAATGAGAAAATAAAACACATAAGATACCCAATATAATAGAGACATATATATACGTGGTTCACCCAGTGTTGGCTATGTCCAACAAAGAGATTGCCAGGCCCTTCCTTTTTATTATCCAACAAAATGAAGGGATACAACCTACCAATCAACCATTGTAAATTCCTCTTCTTCCTCTCATAGTATCCTCTCTCAAAATACAATAATCACACTAATACATAGCCGCAATACAATTCCCTCATAAAATTACAATATTTTACAAGGAAATGTTTCCCAATATTTCGCTTCGGGTGCACTTCCCCTGAATCCCCTGCCAAGGGGGGGCTACAAAAATTTTTGAATCCCCCCCACACCCCCTCGTTAGGGAATGGGGTCCAAGCATGGCTGAAACAAACCTCTGAATCAAGAAGATAATTAGGCTCCACAACCAGCAATATCCCATTTGGAGACCGATCACAACAACTCCAATGTTGTTGTACCTTCTGGACTATACTCCACCTTGGATCTGAAAATTTTCTCATCTTCACCTTCATGCTTGAATACCAACTAAAATTGAGAAGGAACACAGTTTCTCCCTGGTTACCCCCTTTGTTAACATGTCTACAGGATTTTGGCTAGTATGTATCTTTTCCAACTTCAAATGTCCATCTTCCAAGATGGATCATATCAAATGGTACATGGGATGTATATTCTTAGTATTTTAATGGAAGGTTGACCTATTTGCAATATGAATGGCACTCTCACTGTCACAATACAACTTTCTATTCTCCTTCTTCTTTCCCAAATCCTCCATAAAACTCTATAACCAAATCATTTCTTTACTAGCCTCTATAGCAACAACATACTCTACTTTTGTTGTTGAAATTTGATCCAAAATATATTTGCAGAACGAAATGAATACATATTATTATAAAAAAGATGATTAACATAGAATAACATATATACAGTAAAATTGGTTTCTATTCAATAAGGGAGTAACATGAAACTGTAAAATGCAGTGGAAACAAGCTTGCTAGAATGGTGGCGTCTTATCTCTGAGAAGAGATGTGATGACTACGCTCATTCACAAGAAGACGATTACAATGAGGCTCTAAAGGAATTTTTACAATAAAAAGGAATGTTAAAATTTGTAGACATCCAAAAAACCTAACTCTAGGAGATGAAGCGCCAAAAGTCATGTGGGTCATGTTTGGGTAAGTTAGTACATCAACTTCTTGGGGTCGTAACTTTTGCATACCATCTCCGTTTTAGGTGCACGATAGCCCGTTGGAAAGGTATATCCAAGGAATACACATTTTTATACAATCTATAAAAGGTCATTTTGGCTATGGCGAGCCCTAAAAAACGTTGTTTAGGGCCTCAAAACGACCCCGCAAGTCGGGGACCCGAAAAACTAGGGGAAAAACTGCCAAACTGGAAAACTGCTAAAATGAGCTAGTTGGAATAGGTGGGAGGCCACCAAAATCCATCTAGATCAATACTCCCCCCTTAGGAATAAATGGTCTCATGGTATCCATTACATTGAGTTCTCCCATCAGATGAGGAAATTTCTGTTGAATTTGGCCCTGGGTGAGCCACTTTCCTTGCTGCGGGAGATGCCCTACTTTGACAACTCGATAAAGCTAGATCCTTTGCTAGTGAGTGCCCTTGATTCATTTTTCCACAATCTGATCAATGTATTCATGTTGTATGTAGTCGGGGTTGATCTCTATTGGTGTCAGTTGTTCTGATATCTCTGAGGTGTCCAATAATGGTGGGAAATATGGTCAAAGGATATCCACGTTGAACAATGGGTGCAAGCCAAGGAAAGGAGGAATGTTGAGCTCGAAATAATTATTTCCCATGACCTTGGTGATGGTGTACTACCTATAACACATTGGGATAAGATTTTGATGGGGTCCTGTAAGGCACTCTTTCTGCAAGTGCAACCAAACTTTGTTGCCCATATGAAACTTATGTGGCACCTAGTGTTGATCATGGTGTTGCGTGTACTTGTCATTGGACTTCTGTAGGATATCCTGAACCTGTTGGTAGATGTGCTGGATCCACTAAATGAAAAGAGTGTCTTTGTCAACTTCAATTGGAGTAGGAGATGATTCGGTCGAGGTGATCGCAAGGGGTAGTGCAACATTTATGGGACCCAATGGTTGGAATCCCAACCCCATCTGAAAGGGGTTGTGGTCGATTGAGATATACAGGACTCTGTTGTAGATATGCTAAAAATAAGGGAGACTCGCATCCCATGTGTGAGGGTTCTTGGAATTATACATGCGCATGATATGCATGATCATTCAATTTACGACCTTGGTTTGGCCATATCTCTAGGGGTGGAAGGTCGTGGATTTGGTGAGCTTGGTGTCCAGCAATGACTAGAGGCTTCACCAGAATCTGCTGAGAAATTGAATGTCCTGATCTGAGAAAATGGTTTGTGGGATTAAAAAAAGTACCCAGAATCATTCAAAGAATATCTTGACAGTGGCCTCTACTATGATGCTCTTCTTGCAGGCAGCCAAAATCGCCATCTTAGAAAAGTGATCCAAAACCACAAAAAAACATTTGTTTCCCTGCTTGGTGGATGGGAGGCCCGACATGTAGTCCATTGGGATGGATTCCCATGGCCTATTAGGAGTAGGAAGAGGGGTGTACATGCCCTGTTTCTTAGTGGTCTGTTTGGAAATCACACAGGAAGTGCATGACCTGATATACTTGCTAACCTCCTGTCGAAGTTTTGGCAAGTAGAAATTTTTCTGAAACATTTCCACAATATTTTCGACGTCGAAGTGGCCTGCCAAAGGATTGTAGTGGGATTCTGAAATCATCTTCGCTCGCTCACTTTATGGAACCCAAATATGGCCCAGACAAGACAACATCTTGTCCTGAAGATGGAAATTAGTGACAATTGCATTTACGCCCAACATTTGGTAAGTGGTGAAAAAGTCTGGGTCTGTCTCGTAGATTTGGGGCCATCCATAGGTCTCATGGCCGAAAGAGTCTAGCACCGTGGTGAGTGTCACAACTAGAGATATGCTAAGGAAATCAATGACATGGTTGGTACTTCCCATTTTATACTTTATTTTATGGTGTAATTTTTGTAAGTACATGGACCACTTCTGATGGAGGTAATTCTACAATTTTTCTTGTGTCTGCATGAACTGTAATGGCTTATGATCAGTGTGGATGACTGTCTCCTTCCCAAGAATGTAATGTCTCCACTGGAGGAAGGCTTGCACAATGGAGTACATTTATTTTTCATAAGTAGGGTACTTATGGACAACATCTGATGGTGTCTCACTATGATAGGCCACAGGGTGGCCGTGCTGAGTGAGAACGACTCCCACAGCATAGTCTAAAGCATCTGTCTCGATCTCAAAGGGTTGTTGCAGTTTTGGTAGTGAAATTACTGGGGCTGAGCACAAGCGTTGCTTCAAATCATTGAACGCTTGTTGTTGGGATTGACTCCACACAAATTTCTCCTTACCACCACCCCTGGTTACTTGGTTAAGGGCCCATGCAATATGGGAGAATCCCAACACGAACCTGTGGTAGAAATTGGTAAGGCCCAAGAATCTCTGAAGCTCAGTGAGTGTGGTTGGGGATGGCTAGTCACAAATAACTTGGATTTTGGTTGGATCCACATGTACGCCATGCTGAGAAATGATGTAGCCCAGGTAATGAACCCTATCCATGCTGAAGGAGAATTTTTCCAAGTTGGCGTAGAGCTGGTGTTGTTGCAAGGTGTGCAGAACCTGTTGAATATGCTTCAAGTGTTCTACCCAAATCTTTCTTGTAAATGAGGATGTCATCAAGATACACCACTACAAAATTATTGGTGAATGGTCGCAATATATCGTCCTTCATCCTCATGAAAGTGGATGGAGCATTTTTCAAACCAAAGGGCATGACCAACCATTCAAAAAGACCTTCCTTTGACTTGAAGGTGGTCTTCCATACATCTGTCTTTTCTATCAGGAACTGGTGGTAGCCAGACTTTAGATCAATATTACTGAAGTATTTGGCCCCTGTGAGCTGATCAAGGAGGTCGTCGATTCAGGGAATCGGGTACCGGTTTCTGACTGTGATTTTATTTAGGTCCCGATAATCAATGCAGATTCACTAGGTTCCATCTTTCTTTTGTACCACCACAATTGGGCTCTCGCAAGGTGATGAGTTGGGATGGATGTTCCCCTTGTGGAGTAGATCTTGGATCTGTCACTTGATCTCCTCATTCTCTAACAGAGAGCGACAATAGGCTGGCCCATTGGGAAGTGGTGCATCGAGGGTCATATCGATGGGGTGCTTGACGTTATAGTGAAAAGGTACCCTAGTAGGTGAGTAGAAGATATCCGAGTATTCTTACACAACGTTATCCACTTGATTCTGTTGTGTGGAGAGGTTGACCACCAAGACCTTGGATGTGGCTTTGATCTTTCGCTCATTCTGAGAGAGAATCATGAAGAATACAAACTTCCCTGTCTAAGAGATTACCTTTCTGCATTGCTTGGAAGAGATCAAGGAAATAGCATTGGGTGGGACTTCCTTGGGTATCATGTACAATTTATTGTTCAAAGTAATAATAACACTGTGAGGCCTAGACTCATATATAGCATGGTGTTTCAATAAATATGGTTGTCCCAAAATAACATTACAAACTTTGAGACGGGAAACATCACACAATACCTCATATTTGAAGGGCTTGATTTCATATGACATACAACACTATTGGTTGATGTGGATGTTGCTTCCTTGGTGGAGCCATCCGATGGTGTAGGGATGCGGGTGCGATGTTGTCAGCAGGGCGAGTCGCTTGACAACCTTTGTTGAGATGAGGTTCTTCTGGCTACCATTATCAACGATGAAGTGCAACAGGGTATCCTTCACCCACATCTGTGAATGAAAAAGGAGCTCGCCTTCCTCTGGCTCGTCCGGTTCACCGGGATGGAGCTTGGTGGTAGCAACGATAGCACTGGGTTTTGTGTCAATGATATATATCCCCCTTTCTAGTTCTAACTCAGATTCAGAACCTGCATCTAATTCAGAGGCTTTCACCTCAACCACCAGCGATTTCTTCGAGATAAAATCAATAATGTTATGCCAGGGGATATTATGGAATTTGCACCACTTCCCAATATCTTTCTTTGTGTTTCTGATGTCCTTCTTTGCTTGCGGCCTGGACTAGTTTTCCTGAGGCTATCCTTATTTGGTATTTCCTTTTTTTTGCAGGTTGGGGCCACCCTTTCCTGGCTTTTTCTGTGAGGGTTTCCCAGTCCCAAATTGCTGCATCTTTTGTTTGAGCTTCTGCTCAATTTTGACGACATAGCGGTAGGCCATGCCCAAGGATGACATGTCCAGAAACTCCATTTTGTCCTGGATGTATCTATGCAGACTGTCATGATACTTGAGCACCAGATGTCGCTCAGACTATTTTATACCTATCTTGGTGCACAAGGTATGGAAGATATTTGTGAACTCGGGCACCGCTTGGTCTCTTTCCTGCCATAGCATGGTCCATTTTGTGTACAGGTCGTCAAAACTTCCAACATGGTAGTATTTTTCCTTAATAGCATCCCTAAAGGAATCCAAGGTGACTGTGACTGTAAATAATGAGGGTTCCTCTGTTTTCTTTTTCTCACAAAATTTTTCCCAGCAATATTTGACATGCGGCACGGCTTTGAGGAGCGCAAAAGTAATATTTTCTCTATTTGAGAAGTTATGGACAGATAAATACCCTAGGAGATTCAACCATTTTTCTAGCACATCTGCCTCTATCTGACCTTCAAATATAGGAATATCAAAGTTGAGTTGTACCTTAAAGGGGGCGGTGCCTTCGTTTGAGGAAGACGTGTCGAATTTTGGTAACAACCGAAGGATTTGCGCAAAACTATCCATCATCTCGTTCCTCTGTTGTGTGAGGGATTCCTCGAGCAACATTTTGAAGGGATATCTTGTCCCGTCATCTTTATTTTCTTCTTCCATGAGATGTCGTTTGGGCGTGTGATAGCATTTGTCCTCAAGAGAAACAAGCTCAAGACCCAATTCTGTGTACCCTGACCTCATTGCGGACATGCATTAAGAACGACAAGGAGAAGACCGATCTAATACCACTGATCCAGAATGTATTTGAAAAAAAAAATGAATACATATTATTATAAAAAATATGCCTAACATAGAATAACAAATATACAATAAAATTGGTTTGTATTCAATAAGGGAATAAGGTGAAACTGTAAAATGCAGCAGAAACAAGCTTGCTAGAATGGTGGCGTCTTATCTTTGAGAAGATATGTGATGACAGGGCTCATTCAAAAGAATATGATTACAATGAGGCTCTAAAGGTTGTTTTACAATAAACAAGAATTTCAAAAGTCCTATACATCCAAAAAACCTAACCCTAGGAGATGAAGCGCCAAAAGTCATGTGGGCCCCGTTTGGGTTAGTTAGTACATCAACTTCCGGGGGTCATAACTTTTGCATACAATCTTCATTTTAGGTGCATGATATCCCATTGGAAAGTTCTGTCCGAGGACTACCCATTTTTCTACTATTTATCAAAAGTCATTTTGGTCGTGGTGATCCCTAAAAAACATTGTTTAGGGCCTCAAAACGGCCCCGCAAGTCGAGGACCCGAAAACTATGGAACAAACTGCCAAACTGGAAATCCAAAATGAGCTAGTTGGAATAGGTGGGAGGCCACCGACATCCATCTAGATCAAAAGTAAAATAACATGTTTTAGTTTTGAAATCTAACTTACTATCGCTCCACCTACAGTAAAAGCATACCTTGTGGTTCTCCTCCTACTATCTTTATTGCCTGCCATATATGAATCAACATATCATTGTAGAACAATGTTTGAACCTCCAAAACATAATGCATGAGTGGAAGTACCTCTCAAATACCTGAGAATTGACTTTATTTCCTCCCAATGTTCTTTACCTGGATTGTTCATATACCTTCTCACAACTCCCATTGCATGTGCAATATCTAGTCTTGTGCAAACCATCACATACATCAAGTTGCCAACTGTTGATGAATAAGGGACCCTAGACATGTATTCTATATCCTCCTGTGTCTTGGGACACATTTTCTTAGTCAATTTGAAATGGATGGCCAAAGGTGTACTAACTGGTTTTGCATTCTACATTCTAAACCTCTCCAACACCTTCTCTATGTACTCACCCTGAGACAATGCCAATTTGTGATTTTTCCTGTCTCTTGTTATTCTCATACCAAGGATTTTCTTTGCAGCACCCAAATCCTTCATCGCAAATTAATTAGCTAATTTATTCTTGAGCACATTTATATCCTGCATATTAGACCCTGCAACAAGCATGTCATCTACATACAATAGCAATATAATATAACTTCCATTTTCTAGCCTTTTAAAATAAACACAGTGATCATAATGACATCTACTATAACCTTGTTCTGTCATAAATTTGTCAAACTTCAAATACCATTTCCTTAGAGCTTTCTTTAGGACACATAATCTCTTCTTCAACCTACATACCAAATTTTATTTCCCTTTGACCTGTTATTTTCCATTGCATTTCCTCACTAATGATAACACCAACAACATCATCAAATTTTAGAATGTTTGAACCAAAGACATAGTTACTTACAACCATGACCAAGCCATTCTAGCTTTCTGGAAATGAGCACAGGATTAGAAGATCCCTGACCTCATAATCAAGGTCCACTTTTACAGAACTTAGTTGATTAGTAAAAGTATTAAATTCATTTAAATGATTTTCAACAGACCCACCCTATGACATCTTCATATTAAATAATTGCTTCATTAGAAATACCTTATTGGATGTCAAGGGTTTTTCATATAGTTTATCCAATGCATACATCAGTTCCTTCATTGTCTTTTATTTTGAAATATTGAAAGCCACTGACACTGTCAGGCTCAATTGTATCATTCCTAGAGCCTTTCTATCGAGAACCTCCCATTCTTCTTCCTTCATGGTCATCGACTTCTTTGCCAATCCGACAAAGATATATGTGGTTCACCCAGTGTGGGCTACGTTCACTAGAGAAATTGCCAGGTCCTTCCAGGTTTCCTTCTACGGAAAAAAAAACCCTAAAATAACTTCTATCATTAGATCTGTGACCTTATAATGAATGGTCCATATTGACTATGAAATAAAAATATTTTACAAGGAAAATTTTCCCAATATTTCCCTCCAGGGGCACTGTCCCCGAATCCCCCACCAGGGGGGGCCTACAAAAATTGTTCCCCCCCCTTTGGACTCCCCTGGTGACAGTTGTGGGGGAAAATACCCCCCACACCCTCGTTAGGGAATGGGGTCCAAGAACAGCTGAAAAAAACCTCTGAATCAAGAAGATAATCATGATCCACAACCAACACCAAGTCCCTTTGTCTCTTCCTCAAAATCGGGCCATAACACTTCTCATTTCACACGATCTTCTCACAGACCGCACAACACAATTTTGATGCTTAGTAATCGTTGAATATCATCCTAGATTCAATATTGTCCATTTCTTTACTTTCATCTTCATCGAGGTACCAATACCCTCTACAACACTTCAATCTATAATAGTCATATTATTTTTCCTTCATTTGATCACAACCATCGATTTATTCTTTCATATCAATACCACTAGGGTACCGAAACACTCAACACCATCTCAATGCACAACATTCGGTCGATCATTTATTTGTTTGATATCATCCATCTATTTATTGGGACCACCGATTCTATCGTACCCCCTGGACCTCATAACTCATCCACCATTAGATTAAAGTTTCAATTGAATCGTCACTGTCAATGGTTGGGCTAACACTTAACTACCCATAGAACCTCGACCATGACTAAGCACTTGTCATAGGATTTTATCTCCTTCTGAGACTATTGGACTCTTTGAACAATACCATGTGTCTTCTTCATAATAGTTGATCTATTAAACTACAAATAGATCTCTTCCATCAGTCAGAGTTATTCTATCATAGTTATTCCAGTTAGTGTACTCCTATAGATTCATCTTGATAACCAATAAGAGGCTGCCATGCTTCGTAGCCTCGATCTAGATTACTCCGAACAAATAAACCACTCTGATATGATGTGGATGCGTAGATGGCTTCCACGTGGGTATGACATGGTACCGACATGGTTACTTATGATGATGTGGCTACTTGTACTGATGTGGGACTGACATCATCACTTACTTCATCTCTTCTTTGTACACTTTATTGACTTGGCATTCTGATACGTGGCCACCGATGGACAAAGCCTGTTCCAAAACTCCAATGAAAAATCATAGAAGAATATTTCTTTTTCGATACCGTCAGAGCTTATCAATCGACATTCGGAATATTGGGAAAGTTTCATAGCTCTAATAAGAGGGGTATTGAAGAATATTCTATCACAACCTTGATTTACGTGTTGATGCCTTTGAGCCTTAACTATGACCATCAAGCTATTTCCATGTGTCCCTATCTTAGCTACTACTCTAGGCTACTTTGATTTGATCTCGACCATTGGTCAAGGTATATATTTTGTAGAGTATTCCAACTATATATACTTCTGAACAACCGCTCTGATAAGTTATGTTCAATGGGATACCTCCACGTGTCTCTCCTAGATCTCGATCATGTGTCATTCTGAGTAGATCATCATTGTTGGTCACAGTATATATTCTACTGAGTATTCCTACTATTCATAACTATGATGGTCATTGGGATTCCTTTTACCTTTGTACGTGGACAAATATTCTTATGACACGTGGTCCATTCACTAGGTTACACTTTCCTACTTTCGTGGCACTGGCCTGGTATTTACGTGGCACTGTATAAATTTTGATATGCGACATATGATGTGACATTTATTATCTAAAAATTATTCGTCTCATGTGGCCCCTTATATGGGTGTTGGGTGTCGTGGAACTGATGTGGACATAACATGGCATCTAAGTTGGCTCATAATCATTCAGAGTCCTCCCCATCCAATCATTGGTTTAGATTTATTTTTCATTGTTCCAATAGATCAACAGTCCTTGTTGATTCAGAGCTTCTTCTGTTGGAGTGTCTCAATATGGAATGAGATAAATACTCCAAAAAATTGAACTCTGAAATCCTTTCATCATTGCATTGGGTGTTGAATTCAGGACTGCTTATGGCCGTGAATCTGGTTAGATCTGGATCTAATATTTAATCTTAGTCGTCCATACAAACAAAATTTTGGCACTAAAAGTTAACTCCTTTCGCATGGTTACATGGCTATACCATTTAAATTCAAGCTAATAGCTTTCACTTGTTCATTATAATCTCGTCAAAGTCTATTTCCCTTATGCATGTGGGATATTGTCTTTTGCCTTTGCTTCATTATATTCACATATGGATCGTTGATCTTGTTGAAGATCAACGATAAATGAATCATACTTTCTCTTCTCATAGAACCTTCGCCAGAATTTAATCAGTGCAAGCCAAAGATTCATTTGATCCTCTGCAACTTGGTCGTCAAGCACCCTAGCAGAGATCTTGTCGAAATTTAATCAACACACTGAGATATATAGATGCACAGGGACCTTCTTGACTTTCTCTGTCTGGTTTGATTTTGTCTACATGTTTCAATCCTTGGACCTATCATCACAATATTTATGCCTTCATCTTCATAGGGAGTCACTATCAATGACCTCCATGACTACCTTTGACATCAATGACAACACAATTTCCAACAGTATAGATGTTTTCAAAGAGGGACTTGGTGGAGTTCTTACTAAAAATGGGCATGTGATTTGTTATTAATCTAGGAAGCTTAAGAAGCATGAAAAGAACTATCTTGCACATGAATTTGAACTCACTGCAATAGTTCATTCACTAAAGGTATGGAGACATTACTTGATGGGGAGAAAATTCAAGTTAAGAAGAGACCAAAGTGGTTATAAATATTTATTTGAACAACAAACTTTAAATGTTAGGAAAACAAGATGGTTGGAATTTCTTTGTTAATATGACTTTGATATTAAATATAATAGAGGGAAGGAGAACAAATTTGTTGGTGAACTCAGTACACAAATACATGCATTTCATGCTATAACCATTAGTATGTGCAAATCTAATTTTATGAACAAAATTATTGAGGCTCGTACCTAAGTCTGACGAGCATTATCTCCATTAAAAGAAGGCTTGTAGCAAGACAATGTACAACAAAAGTATGCATATTAAAAGTTGGAAGAGAACAACTTTCTTATGCATAAAAATAGAGTTTGTGTCCCTAATTATTATGAATTAAGGAAGCTTGTATTAAAATTAAAGCATATTGTTTCATATGATGGACATCCTAGTTACCAGAAAACAATTATAATAGTAAAAAGTCAATACTTTTGGCTAGGAGTGGAGAAAGATGTAGCTGATTATATAGCAAGGTATATGGAATGTCAAATAGTAAAGGATGAGCACAAACATCTAGGTTTGTTGCAACCATTACCAATTTCAGAGTGGAAAAGGGAAGTGGTAACTATTAATTTTATCATTAAGTTTCCCAAGATAGCAAGAAAACATGATTTAACAATAGTAGTGGTGGAAAAATCAACCAAATCAATTCACTTTATTCTAGCTAAGTTGGCTCATAAGGAAATAAAAATAGAAAATATTTACTTGAAAGAGATTGTCAGGTTGCATAAGGTACCTAAAACAACTTGAAATCTTTACTTGAAATCTGAGATGTTGTAATCTTGTTCAACTTCTTCTTCTTCCTCTTCTGCTTCTTCCCTTACGTAAAGGTCTTGTAGCTTGTCCCAAAGCTCTTTTGCTGATGCACATGATCCCACCTTGGATTTCACTGAAGCTGTCAATCCATCCAGGATGGTATCTATTGCCAATGTGTTGTTCCTTTTTGCTTCCTTCTGAGCTGCAGTCTTTGGTTTCTTCAAAGCATTATATCCTGAAGCAACTGAGAACCAAACATCTGCCCCAAGATCTTTCAAGTAAGCTTCCATTTTATTTTTCCAGTATTCAAAATTGCTTCCATCAAATGCTGGAATCCCATTTGGAATGTTGTCTTCCATTTCTGCATAGGATATTCCTTCCAGTGACTAAACTGTACTGAAGGTAACCCGCTCTGATACCAATTGTTAATACTGAAAGGGGGGTGAATTAGTATCAAGTACAATTTAAAACCCTTTTCAACTTATACTTAAACCATTAAACTATATCCAATGAGAAATGAACAATAGTATAAGAGTTACACCAATACACCATAATACACCATGCACAATATATGAGAAATAATCAATAGTTTATTATTCAAGGGAAGTAATGACTTCCAAAGGTAGCTACAACTTCCAAATGTAGAGGGAGGGATAAACCTCCAAGAGGAAGATACAATCCTCCAATATCAAGAGAGAGTTGAACTCTCCATCCTTGCCCCTTCCTTCCACCCAAGAATATATGAGAGATAATAAAACTTTACATTAAATCATCACCATCAACCAATCATCACATAGAACCTGATAATGCTTCTTGAGACTTCTTCAATTTTTGGAATTCTTCAATTCATGGAGTACTCTGATCCTATAGATAATATTACTCAATGTATTCTCTGAAAGTCCTCCATTTTTCACTCCTTGAATCCTCCCCAAAAAGAGGTTATAGAAAGAATGGTAGACTTTATTCAATTCTGGTCTATTCAGAAGACCCAACTTGTATAGCATGCTCCACACTCCGTATTTAACATCCAATTCTGAAACTCACAGAAAAGAAACTATAGTCTGTACTCTTTCCAATATAAGTGGTCCCACTTCATTGGGATTCTTTTTGAAAAAGTTATGACTGTGTTACCCAGAACACTTGTTTATTGACTAGCTTCAAGACTGGTCACAAACCCTATCTTCCATAGAGTGTATCTCCATAATTATAGTGAATCAAGAGCTGAAATTTGTACCAGAGGTACCTTGATATGTATTCTCAATACCATAGCGATTTCACCATCTGAATCATTCTATAAAAAACGTTATAGCAAAAATGGTAAGATGACCTGAAAATAACATACCTTAGAACACATCACCAAAAGACTTCATCCTGCCTTGAAATCCGGCCTTCTTATCTTCTTATTACCTCTGAAATTTGACTTGTATCAAATGAATGTATAATGATGTTTATTTATACCATTTATGTCACTTCCTTTTAACATTAGGGCCGACCTGACACTTTCTTATTTTGTAATT
>ML780175.1:534730-547974 GCA_009831015.1 Picea engelmannii | reverse complement strand
GAAATGAATAAATATTATTATAAAAAAAGATGATTAACATAGAATAACATATATACAGTAAAACTAGTTACTATTCAATAAGGGAATAAGATGAAACTGTAAAATGCAGTGGAAACAAGCTTGCTAGAATGGTGGCGGCTTATCTCTAAGAAGAGATGTGATGACTACGCTCATTCACAAGAAGACGATTACAATGAGGCTCCGAAGGAATTTTTACATTAAAAAGGAATATTAAAATTTCTAGACATCCAAAAAACCTAACCCTAGGAGATGAAGCGCCAAAAGTCATGTGGGTCTCGTTTGGGTAAGTTAGTACATCAACTTCTCAGGGTCGTAACTTTTGCATACCATCTTCGTTTTAGGCGCACGATAGCCCATTGGAAAGGTCTATTCGAGGAGTACAATTTTTTCTACAATCTATCAAATCTCATTATGGCTGTGGCGAGCCCTAAAAAACATTGTTTAGGCCCTCAAAATGACCCCGCAAGTCGGGGACCCAAAAAACTAGGGAAAAAACTACCAAACTGGAAAACTGCCAAAATGAGATAGTTTGAATAGGTGGGAGGCCATCGACATCCATATGGATCAATAATCCCCCCTTAGGAAGAAATGGTCTCATGGTATCCATTACGTTGAGTTCTCCCATCAGATGAGGAAATTTTTGTTGAATTTGGCCCCGGGTGAGCCACTTTCCTTGGTGCAGGAGCTGCTCTACTTTGACAACTCAATAAAGTTGGATCTTTTGCTAGTGAGTTCCCTTGAGTCATTTTTCCACAATCTAATCAATGTATTCCTGTTATATGTAGTCGGTTTTGAGCTCTATTGGTGTCAGTTGCTCTGATATCTCTGAGGTGTCCAATAATGGTGGGAAATATGGTCAAAGGATATCCACGTTGAATAATGGGTGCAAGACAAGGAAAGGAGGAATGTTGAGCTCAAAATAGTTATTTCCCACGACCTTGGTGATGGTGTAATACCTATAACACATTGGGATAATATTCCGATGAGGTCCTGCAAGGCACTCTTTCTGCAAGTGAAACCAAACTTTGTCGCCCATATGAAACTTATGTAGCACCTAGTGTTGATCATGGCATTGCTTGTACTTGTCATTGGACTTCTGTAGGATATCCTGAACCTGTTGGTATATGTGCTGGATCCACTCAATGAAAAGGGTGTCTTTGTCAACTTTAGTTGGAGCAGGAGATGATTCAGTCGAGGTGACCGCAAGGGGTAGTGCAACATTTATGGGACCCAATGGTTGGAATCCCAACCCCACCTGAAAGGGGTTGTGGTTGATTGAGCTATGAAGGACTCAGTTGTAGGTATGCTAAACATAAGGGAGACTCTCATCCCATGTGTGAGGGTGCTTGGAATTATACATGCGCATGATATGCACGATCATTCGATTTACGACCTTGGTTTTTCCATCTCTCTAGGGGTGGAAGGCCTTAGATTTGGTGAGCTTGGTGTCCAGCAGTGACAAGAGGCTTGACCAGAATGTGCTGAGAAATTGAATGTCCTAATATGAGAAAATGGTTTGTGGGATTTTAAAAAGTACCCAGAATCATTCAAATAATATATTGACAGTGACCTCTGTTGTTATGCTCTTCTTGTAGGTAGCCAGAATCACCATCTTAGAAAAGTGATCCACAACCACAAAAACACATTCATTTCCCTGCTTGGTGGATGGGAGGCCTGACATGTAATCCATTGGGATGGATTCCCATGGCCTGTTAGGAGTAGGAAGAGGGGTGTACATGCCCTATTTCTTAGTGGTCTGTTTGGAAATCACACAGGAAGTGCATGGCCTGATATACTTGCTGACCTCCTGTCGAAGTTTCGGCAAGTAGAAATGTTTCTGAAACATTTCCACTATATTTTCAACGTCGAAGTGGCCTTCCACCAGATTGTAGTGGGATTTCAAAATCAGCTTCGCTCACTCGCTTTATGGAACCCAAATATGGCCCAGAAAATACAACATCTTGTCCTGAAGATGTAAATTAGTGACAACTGCATTTGCGCCCAACATTTGGTAGGTGGTGGAAAAATATGGGTCTATCTCGTAGATTTGGGGCCATCCATAGGTCTCATGACCGAAAGAGTCTAGCACCGTGGTGAGTTTCACAACTGGAAATATGCTAAGGAAATCAACGACGTGGTTGGTGCTTCTCATTTTATACTTTATGTTATGGTGGAATTGCTGCAAGTATGTGGACCACTTCTGATGGAGGTCATTCTACAATTTTCCTTATGTCTACATGAACTACAATGGCTTATGATTAGTGTGGATGACTGTCTCCTTCCCAAGAATGTAATGTCTCCACTAGAGGAAGGCTTTCATAATGGAGTACATTTATTTTTCGTAAGTAGGGTAATTACGGACAACATCTGATGGTGTCTCACTATGATAGTCCACAGGGTGGCCATGCTGAGTGAGAACAACTCCCACACCATAGTCTAAAGCATCTGTCTCGATCTCAAAGGGTTGTTGCAGTTTCGGTAGTGAAATTACTGGGTTTGATCACAAGCATTGCTTCAAATCATCGAATGCTTGTTGTTGGGATTGACCCCACACAAATTTCTCCTTACCACCACCCCTGGTTACTTGTCTAAGGGCCCATGCAATATCGGAGAATCCCAACACAAAATTGCGGTAGAAATTGGCAAGGCCTAAGAAGCTCCGAAGCTCAATGAGTGTGGTTGGGGCTGGCCAGTCACAAATGAATTGGATTTTGGCTGGATCCACATGTACGCCATGCTGAGAAATGATGTAGCCCAGGTAATGAACCCTATCTATGCCGAAGGATAATTTTTCTAGGTTGGCATAGAGCTGGTGCTGTTGCAAGGTGTGCAGAACCTGTTGAATATGCTGCAAGTGTTCTGCCCAAGTATTTCTTGTAAATGAGGATGTCATCAAGATACACCACTACAAAAGTATTAGTGAATGGTCGCAAGATATCGTCCATCACCCTCATGAAAGTGGCTGGAGCATTTTTCAAACCAAAGGGCATGACCAACCATTCAAAAAGACCTTCCTTTAACTTGAAGGTGGTCTTCCATACATCTGTCTGTTCTATCAATACCTAGTGGTAGCTAGACTTGAGATCAATTTTACTGAAGTATTTGTCCCCTGTGAGAAGATCAAGTAGGTCGTTGATTCAAGGAATTGAGTACCGGTTTCGGACTATGATTTTATTGAGGTCCCAATAATCAATGCAGATTCACTAGGTTCCATCTTTCTTTTGTACCACCACAATTGGGCTCTCCCAACGTGATGAGTTGGGATGGATATGCCCCTTGTGGAGTAGTTCTTGGATCTGTCACTTGATCTCCTCATTCTCTAACAGAGAGCGATGATAGGTTGGCCCATTGGGAAGTGGTGCATCGGGGTTTAGATCGATGGGGTGCTTGACGTTACAGTGCAAAGGTACCCCAGTAGGTGAGTAGAAGATATCCGAGTATTCTTCCACAACCTTATCCACTTTCTTCTATTGTGTGGAGAGGTTGACCGCCGAGACCTTGGATGTGGCTTCGATCTTTCGCTCATTTTGAGAGAGACTCATGAAGAAGACAAACTTCCATGTCTGAGAGATGACCTTTCTACATTGCTTGGCAAAGATCAAGGAAATAGCATTGGGTGGGACTTCCTTGGGTATCATGTACAATTTATTGTTCAAACTAATAATAACACTGTGAGGCCTAGACTCATATATAACATGACATTTCCATAAATATGGTTGGCCCAAAATAACATTACAAATTTCGATAGGGGAAGCATCACACAGTACCTCATATTTGAAGGGCTTGATTTTGTATGACATACAACACTGTTGGCTAACATGGATGTTGCTTCCTTGGTGGAGCCATCCGATGGTGTAGGGATGTGGGTGCGACATTGTCAGTAGGGCGAGTTGCTTGACAACCTCTACTAGGATGAGGTTCTTCTGGCTACCATTATCAATGATGAAGTGCAACAGGGTATCCTTCACCCACATCTGTGAATGAAAAAGGAGATCGCCTTCCTCTATCTCATCTGGTTCACCGGGCTGGAGCTTGGTGGTAGCAATGGTAGCACTGGGTTTTGCGTCAATGATCTATCTCCCCCTTTCTGGTTCTGACTCAGAGTCGGAACCTGCATCTAATTCAGAGGCTTTCACCTCAACCACCAGCGACAATCAATAATGTTATGCTAGGGGATCTTATGGAATTCGCACCACTTCCTGATATCTTTCTTTGTGTTTCTAGTGTCCTTCTTTCCTTGCGGCCTGGACTAGTTTTCCTGAGGCTATCCTTCTTTGGTCTTTCCTTTTTTTTGCGGGTTGGGGCCACCCTTTCCTGCTTTTGCTGTGAGGGGTTCCCAGTCCCAAATTTCTGCGTCTTTTGTTTGAGCTTCTGCCTGATTTTGACGACATATCGGTAAGCCATGCCCAAGGATGAGATGTCCAAAAACTCCATTTTGTCCTGGATGTATCTATGCAGACTGTCATGATACTTGAGTACCAGATGTCGCTCAGAATGTTTTATACCTATCTTGGTGCACAAGGTATGGAAGATATTTGTGAACTCGGGCACCACTTGGTCTCTTTCCTACCATAGCATGGTCCATTTTGTGTACAAATTGTCAGAACTTCCAACATGCTAGTATTTTTCATTAATAGCATCCCTAAAGGAATCCCAGGTGACTGTGACTGTAAATAATGAGGGTTCCTCTGTTTTATTTTTCTCACAAAATTTTTCTCACCAATATTTGACATGGGGGATGACTTTGAGGAGTGCAAAAGTAATATTTTCTCTTTCTGAGAAGTTATGAATAGATAAATACCCTCTAGCAGATTCAACCATTTTTATAGCGCATCTTCCTCTATCTGACCTTCAAATATAGGAATATCGAAGTTGAGTTGTACCTTAAATGGGGCAACCCCTCCGTTTGAGGAAGACGTGTCACATGTTGGTAACAAACGAATGATTTGCGCAAAACTATCCATCATCTCGTTCCTCTGTTGCATCAGAGATTCCTCAAGAAACATTTTGAAAGGATATCTTGTCCCGTAATCTTTATTTTCTTCTTCCATGAGAGGTCGTTTGGGCGTGAGATAGCATTTTTCCTCAAGAAAAACAAGCTCGAGACCCAATTTTGTGTACCCTAGCCTCATTGCGGACATGCATTAAGAATGACAAGGAGCAGACCGCTCTAATACCATTGATCCATAATGTATTTGCAAAATGAAATGAATACATATTATTATAAAAAATATGCTTAACATAGAACAGATATACAGTAAAATTGGTTTGTACTCAATAAGGGAATAAGGTGAAACTGTAAAATGCAGCGGAAACAAGCTTGCTAGAATGGTGGCATCTTATCTCTAAGAAGAGATGTGACGACATGGCTCATTCACAAGAATATGATTACAATGAGGCTTTGAAGGTCGTTTTACAATAAACAAGAATTTCAAAAACCCTATACATCCAAAAAACCTAACCCTGGGAGATGAAGCGCCAAAAGTCATGTGGGCCCCATTTGGGTTAGTTAGTACATCAACTTCCCAGGGTCATAACTTTTGCATACGATCTTCATTTTAGGCGCATGATATCCCATTGGAAATTTCTATCCGAGGACTACCCATTTTTCTACTATTTATCAAATATCATTTTGGCTGTGGCGATCCCTAAAAAATGTTGTTTAGGGCCTCAAAATGGCCCCGCAAGTCAAGGACCCGAAAACTAGGGAAAAAACTGCCAAACTGGAAAATTGCCAAAATGAGCTAGTTGGAATAGGTGGGAGGCCACCGACATCCATTTGGATCAAAAGTAAAATAACATGTTTTAGTTTTGAAATCTAACTTACTATCGTTCCACCTACAGTAAAAACATACCTTGTGGTGCTCCTCCTACTATCTTTATCACCTACCATATATGAATCAACATATCATTGTAGAACAATGTTTGAACCTCCAAAACATAATGCATGAGTGGAAGTACCTCTCAAATACCTGAGAATCGACTTTGTTTCCTCTCAATGTTCTTTACCTGGATTGTTCATATACCTGCTCACAACTCCCATTGCATGTGCAATATCTAGTCTTGTGCAAACCATCACATACATCAAGCTGCCAACTGTTGATGAATAAGGGACCCTAGACATGTATTCTATATCCTCTTGTGTCTTGGGACACATTTTCTTAGTTAATTTGAAATGGTTGGCCAAAGGTGTACTAACTGGTTTTTCATTCTACATTCTAAACCTCTCCAACACCTTCTCTATGTACTCACCCTGAGACAATGCCAATTTGTGATTTTTCCTGTCTCTTGTTATTCTCATACCAAGGATTTTCTTTGCAGCACCCAAATCCTTCATCGCAAATGAATTAGCTAATTTATTCTTGAGCACATTTATATCCTGCATATTAGACCCCGCAACAAGCATGTCATCTACATACAATAGCAATATAATATAACTTCCATTTTCTAGCTTTTTAAAATAAACATAGTGATCATAATGACATCTACTATAACCTTGTTCTGTCATAAAACTGTCAAACTTCAAATACCACTACCTTGGATCTTGCTTTAGGACATATAATCTCTTCTTCAACTTGCATACCAAATTTTCTTTCCCTTTGACCTGTGCTTTTTCGACTAATGATAACACCAACAACATCATCAAATTTTAGAGTGTTTGAACCAAAGACATAGTAACTTACAACCATGACCAATCCATTCCAGCTTTCTGGAAATGAGCACAGGATTAGAAGATCCCTGACCTCATCATAAAGGTCCACTTTTACAGAACTTAGCTGATTAGTAATCGTATTAAATTCATTTAAATGATTTTCAATAGACCCACCTTATGACATCTTCATATTAAATAATTGCTTCATTATAAATACCTTATTGGACGTCAAGGGTTTTTCATATAGTTTAGCCAATGCATCCATCAATTCCTTCGTTGTCTTTTCTTTTGAAATATTGAAAGCCATTGACGTTACCAGGCTCAACTGTATCATTCCTAGAGCCTTTCTGTCGAGAACCTCCCATTCTTCATCCTTCATGGTTGTCGGCTTCTTTTTCAATCTGACCAATGGTAGGAATAGATCCTTCTGATATAAATAATCTTCCATTTGCATATTCCATAAATGGTAGTTTTAGCTGTTAAATTTCTCAACCCTAAAATTTCCATCTTCCACCATTGCTCCCACGCGAACCAGGAACCCTCTTTTCCTTCTAGTTGCCTTTCACTATGATACCAGTTGTTAGAAAAATAGGATCGTGAAGAAATAAAATGAAACAAATGTAGAGATAAAACACAAAAGACACACAATACAATATAGAAAAAGATATATGTGGTTCACCCAGTGTGGGCTACGTTCACTAGAGAAATTGCTAGGTCCTTCCTTTTTATTATCTAGGAAAATGAAGGGATACAACCTACAAATCAACTGTTGTAATTTCATCTTCTTCCTCTGACAGTCTCCTCTCTCAGAATACAATAATCACACTAATACATAGACACAATACAATTCCCTCATAAAACAAGGTTTCCTTCTAGGGAAAAAACCCTAAAATAAATTTTATCATCAGATCTGTGACCTTATAATGAATGGTCCATATTGAATATGAAATTACAATATTTTACAAGGAAACTTTTCCCAATATTTCTCTCCGGGGGCATTGTCCCCGAATCCCCCACCGGGGGGGGGGATACAAAATTGTTCCCCCCCCTCTGGACCCCCCTGGCGACAGTTGTGGGGGAAAATACCCCCCATACCCCCGTTAGGGAATGGGGTCCAAGAACAACTAAAACAAACCTATGAATCAGGAAGATAATCATGATCCACAACCAACACCAAGTCCCTTTGCCTCTTCCTCAAAATCGGGCCCTATCACTTCTCATTTCACGCGATCTTCGCACGGACCACACAACACAATTTTGACACTTAATAGTCGTCGGATCTCATCCTAGATTCAATATTGTCCATTTCTTTACATTCGTGTTCATCGAGGTACCAATACCCTCTACAACACTTAAATCTATAATAGTCATCTTATTTTTCCTTCATTTGATCACAACCATCGATTTATTCTTTCATATCAATACCACTAGGGTACCAAAACACTCAACACCATCTCGATGCACAACATTCGGTCGATCAATTATTCGTTTGATCTCATCCATCTATTTATTGGGACCACCGATTCTATCGTACCCCCTGGACCTCAAAACTCATCCACTGTTAGATTGAAGTTTCAATTGAATCCTCACTGTAAATGGTTGGGTCACCACTTAACTACCCATAGAACCTCGACTATGACTAAGCACTTGTCATAGGATTTTATCTCCCTGCAAGACTATTGGACTCCTCGAACAATACCATGTGTCTTCTCCATAATAGTTGATCTATTCAACTACAAATAGATCTCTTCCATCAGTCGGATTTGTTCTATCGTAGTTATTCCAGTTAGTGTACTCCTATAGCTTCATTCTGACAACCAATAATAGGTCTCCATGCTTCGTAGCCTCGATCTAGATTACTCTGAACAAATAATCCACTCTAATATGATGTGGATGCATAGACGGCTTCCACGTGGGTCTGACATGGTACCAACTTGGTTACTTATGATGATGTGGCTACTTGTACTGATGTGGCACTGACATCATCACTTACTTCATCTCTTTGTTGTACACTTTACTGACTTGGCACTCTAATATGTGGCCACCGATGGACGAAGCCTGTTCCAACACTCCAATGCAAAAGCATTGAAGAACATTTCTTTTTCGATACGATCGGAGCTTATCAATCGACGTTCAAAAGATTGGGAAAGTTTCATAACTCTTATAAGAGGGGTATTGAAGAATATTCCATCACAACCTTGATTTACGTGTTGATTCCTTTGAGCCTTAACTATGACCATCAAGCTATTTCCATGTGTCTCTATCTTAGCTACTACTCTAGGCTACTATGATTTGATCTCAACCATTGGTCAGGGTATATCTTTTGTAGAGTATTCCAACTATATATACTTCTGAACAACTGCTCCGATAAGCTATGTTCAATGGGACACCTCCACGTGTCTCTCCTAGATCTCAATCATGTGTCATTATGAGTAGATCGTCATCATTGGTTGCAGTATATATTCTACTGAGTATTCCTACTATTCATAACTTTGATGGTCATTGGGATTCTTTTTACCTTTGTACGTGGCCAAATATTCTTATGACATGTGGTCCATTCACTAGGTTACACTTTCCTACTTTCGTGGCACTGACTTGGTATTTACGTCGCACTGTACGAATTTCGATATGCGACATATGATGTGACATTTATTATCTGCAAATTATTTGTCTCACGTGGCCCCTTATATGGGTGTTGGGTGTCGCGGAACCGACATGGACATAACATGGCATCTAAGTTGGCTCATAATCATTCAGAGTCCTCCCCATCCAATATTTGGTCTAGATTTGTTTTCCATTGCTCCAATAGATCAACAATCCCTATTGATTCAGAGCATCTTCCGTTGGAGTGTCTCAAGATGGAATGAGATAAATGCTCCAAAAATTTGAACTCTAAAATCCTTTCATCTTTGCATTGGGTGTTGAATTCAAGACTGCTTATGGCTGTGGATCTCGTTAGATCTGGATCTAATATTTAATCTCATTCATCCATACAAACAGAAATTTTGGCACTAAAAGTTAACTCCTTTCGCATGGTTACATGGCTATACCATTTAAATTCAAGCTAATAGCTTTCACTTGTTCATTATAATCTCATCGAAGTCTATTTCCCTTATGCATGTGGGATATTGTCTTTTGCCTTTGCTTCATTATCTTCACATATGGATCATTGATCTTGTTGAATGATCAACGATAAATGAATCATGTTTTCTCTTCTCACATAAACTTCGCCAGAATTTAATCAGTGCAAGCCAGAGATTCCTTTGATCCTCTGCAACTTGGCCATCGAGCACCCTAGCAGAGATCTCGTCAAATTTTAATCAACACTGATCTGAAAATAGAGGGCTGACTTTTTATGCTATGCAAGCACCCTCTACCTCATAAAATAAATCTTAACAGGACCTTGCTTCATGTGTTCAAATGTGCAAGAGGGTTTATGTGTTAAGTTCTTGGTTCTTGTTTGCAATGTACATGTGTGAAGAAAGGTTCTTTTACATGCTTAAATATGTGTTATAAATCAATACACAACCATAAAAAGTGCAGCAAATAACACATAAAAATCACAGCAAAACCAAGATGATAAAGGAGTTCACCCCTCTCTGGGCTACATCTCCTTGAGCCTCCTTCAATGGACTTGGCTCTTTGGGATTAGTTTGTCAAATGCTCATTACAAGATGCTGCTCAACTCAAATGGATTTACAGGCTGTACCATTGAGTTCAGAATACATAAAAACCCCAAAAATGACTGTAAAAACTCTGAAAATGGACAATGGCTCATCCAACAATGACCTCTCCTACATGTGGCCTCCAAGCTTCCCTGAGCAAGAATGAGGAAAAAATACTTGTAGAAGTCCTCCAATGGATCTGAAACCTATCCCAATGTGTTCAGAGCATAATAAAAAGTCAGAAATGACTATTCAGTCTCAGCAAATGGACATGGGCTCACCTGAGCAATGCCTCAAACAATGAGGGCTTTAAGGCTCCTGAAGCTTCCCCAAACTTCAAATGTGAAAAACCTGCAAATGGGCTCTTCAAATGCCTGTGAAAACCTCACCAATGGACTCAGAACGTCCAAAAACCCCTAGCTGGGCTTTTTCGGCACCTGATTTGGTCAAAAACTCATCAAGTTATGGCTTCTGCCATTTTTCCCCTTCAAGCTCTGCAACCTGTTCGCCATTCTGCACCTGTGCGTGCATCAAACCTAGCACTGAGCGTTTTCCCGTGCATAAACTCAGCACCACGCGTGCTCCGAAAATGGTGCAAAATTTCGATCCGTTAATGGAATCAAAGCCCCTCGAATCGGAGGTGTTGGGCACATGGGGCCATGTGGCCACACCCCGCGCGCAACTTTGGGGCTCCGTTACCAAAAGGAATGAGTTCTTGACACGTTTTCAACCGCGTGGGTGATAACCGTTTGCCAAAACTAAACTCTCGCACACCATTTACACACGATATGGTCATATGTGCCGTGCATAGGACCGGGGTCTGCCTGTTCAATACACGCGCTCCAAAATAATAACACACAGTCATATAATATATGAAACCACGGCTATGTTTAACAAATAACAAAACCCCGCACAATGTAATACACGGTTATGTGTAAGTTTAAAACCATGGGTTAAATATTTAACACAATCCCGTGTGCACCGTTTGACTATGTCTCAGTCATATACAACCCCATAGAATCGGGGGTCAGGGCTAGCCCCGGCCCGACCCCCCAATGGATAATACAAATCCAACTTTAAATGCAAGCGCAATGCAACATGTAACAACGTACATTGGCGGGAACATTGGCTAGCATAGTTTGTAAAGTTATATGCCGTGGGGAGGTCCGGGGGTCGAACCCCACAGCCCCCAATACTTTTTACAAAGCAAATATAAGCCAACCAAATGAGGGACACGTGGCGCCCAACCATTGGGCCACGTGCCCTCTTTTCATTCGCTTCCAATACGACACGTGTCAACATGTTACTAGTCCACGTAAACCAATCAAAATGCGCCACATCAACCACATGCCACATCATCTGCCACGTCGACTGCCACGTGTGAGTCGTACAACCTCTGTCATGTCAACGCCACGCAGGATGCTGACGTCACCCTAGTGCCACATGTCACCCATCCAGTGGTGACACGTGTCACCTCAAGAGTGGTCAAACCGTACGCTGAAAAGCCCATAAATGCATGACATGTGTCACACCCAGGAGCTTCCACGTGTCCTGTACGGACAGGCCACGTAGGCTGTATGGCCTGCCACGTGTCCTGTACGGACTGTACGGACAGGTACAGTCAGCATCAAAATTTTCCCTGTTTGGCTCGGCGAACAGACCTCGATAACTTCTCCATACAGACTCCGTTTGCGAAAATAAATATATTGTCGGAATCAGGAGAACGAGACGGACGCAATGGCACCATTTTCATCGCATTTAGAGCACTTTGAAAATTGAGCAAATTTTAGACCCCTGGTCCAGATTCTGATCACGCCTTCCCACTGAAAGGCTTTTGGACCCACAAAAGCTTATCATCATCGATATGAGCTTCCATACTCCTCTTATTTCAAGTTATATCAATTGATTCTACTTGAAAAGGCTTTTCGACAATCACCTGCAAATTTTGACATGTCTTGCACTGCAACTGACTATGTCCCTCAACCACTGTTCTCTGGCTGCTGCTGACCCACTGTTCTCACTACGCTTGAAAGACTACCAGCCTTCCCACTGAGAATCAAGTCCCTTTTTCGAACTCTTTTGACGTCAACAATCCGCTCTCCAATGGCTGCAAATTTTCTTGCGACATCTTGTCACAAGCCAAGAAAACCATCAATCTTGAAAATGAATAATACAAGACTGAAAAATAATGACAGCAAAGTCTTTTTGCTCTTCAAGCAACTGTCGCTTCTTGTGTTTCATCAAAACACATAGTGTTTTCCTCCATCACAATGTACTCAAACTTGACTTACAAGTCATTCAACACAATCGACTAAACACAAGTCGAAACCATGAATGACATCTCATAGTCGTCAAGCAAAATCGACACAAATCGAGACTCATGTGAAAAATGTTAACCTTCCAAAATGACAAGTCTAAAGGCATGATGAACAATCATGCTACAATCATGACTCATCCAATGACTAGCATCAAGTTCATTGTTTATGCACTCTGAAAATCAAATGCATATGCAAAGTTCTTCAACTCTCTCTCCTGTATAAACATATGTGCTTAAACCCAAAGCTGTGGGTACTAAAGAGCTGAAAATGAAAAATGTATATGGCTGTAACAAAATGGACAGCATACCCCTCTTTGACAGGTTCTTGAATGAGGAGGTATAACACAAGTATGCTTTCAAAAATGAATGCATTCAAATGCAAACTTTGCCTCTACCAAATTATGACAAACTGCTGCAACTTGTCAACTTCAACAAAAGTGAAATAGCTAAGGCTGAAATGTGCATCTATACAGAAAAAATGCAAGCCTTACTTATGCAAGAAAGCAATCCATTTCTTACCAAACCAACTCAATGGCGAATCCTTCTGCTGAAAGTTGTCTTCTTGTAAATCATCTTGACTCACATCAAT
>ML780175.1:479666-532868 GCA_009831015.1 Picea engelmannii | reverse complement strand
AAGAGGGTTTATGTGTTAAGTTCTTGGTTCTTGTTTGCAATGTACATGTGTGAAGAAAGGTTCTTTTACATGCTTAAATATGTGTTATAAATCAATACACAGCCATAAAAAGTGCAGCAAATAACACATAAAAATCACAGCAAAACCAAGATGATAAAGGAGTTCACCCCTCTCTGGGCTACATCTCCTTGAGCCTCCTTCAACGGACTTGGCTCTTTGGGATTAGTTTGTCAAATTCTCATTACAAGCTGCTGCTCAACTCAAATGGATTTGCAGGCTGTACCATTGAGTTCAGAATACATAAAAACCCCAAAAATGACTGTAAAAACTCTGAAAATGGACAATGGCTCATCCAACAATGACCTCTCCTACATGTGGCCTCCAAGCTTCCCTGAGCAAGAATGAGGCAAAAATACTTGTAGAAGTCCCTCAATGGATCTGAAACCTATCCCAATGTGTTTAGAGCATAATAAACAGTCAGAAATGACTATTCAGTCTCAGCAAATGGACATGGGCTCACCTGAGCAATGCCTCAAACAATGAGGGCTTTAAGGCTCCTGAAGCTTCCCCAAACTTCAAATGTGAAAAACCTGCAAATGGGCTCTTCAAATGCCTGTGAAAACCTCACCAATGGACTCAGAACGTCCAAAAACCCCTAGCTGGGCTTTTTCGGCACCTGATTTGGTCAAAAACTCATCAAGTTATGGCTTCTGCCATTTTTCCCCTTCAAGCTCTGCAACCTGTTCGCCATTCTGCACCTGTGCGTGCATCAAACCTAGCACTGAGCGTTTTCCCGTGCATAAACTCAGCACCACGCGCGCTCCGAAAATGGTGCAAAATGTCGATCCGTTAACGGAATCAAAGCCCCCCGAATCGGAGGTGTTGGGCGCATGGGGCCATGTGGCCACACCCCGCGCGCAACTTTGGGGCTCCGTTACCAAAAGGAATGAGTTCTTGACACGTTTTCAACCGCGTGGGTGATAACCATTTGCCAAAACTAAACTCTCGCGCACCATTTACACACGGTATGGTCATATGTGTCGTGCATAGGACCGGGGTCTGCCTGTTCAATACACGCGCTCCAAAATAATAACACACAGTCATATAATATATGAAACCACGGCTATGTTTAACAAATAACAAAACCCCGCACAATGTAATACATGGTTATGTGTAATTTTAAAACCATGGGTTAAATATTTAACACAATCCCGCGTGCACAGTTTGACTATGTCTCGGTCATATACAACCCCATAGAATCGGGGGTCGGGGCTAGCCCCGGCCCGACCCCCCAATGGATAATACAAATCCAACTTTAAATGCAAGCGCAATGCAACATGTAACAATGTACATTGGCGGGAACATTGGCTAGCATAGTTTGTAAATTTATATGTCGTGGGGAGGTCCGGGGGTCGAACCCCGCGGCCCCCAATACTTTTTTACAAAGCAAATATAAGCCAACCAAATGAGGGACACGTGGCGCCCAACCATTGGGCCACGTTCCCTCTTTTCATTCGCTTCCAATACGACACGTGTCAACATGTTACTGGTCCACGTAAACCAATCAAAACATGCCACATCAACCACATGCCACGTCATCTGCCACGTCGACTGCCACGTGTGAGTCGTACAACCTCTGCCATGTCAACGCCACGTAGGATGTTGACGTCACCCTGGTGCCACGTGTCACCCATCCAGTGGTGACACGTGTCACCTCAAGAGTGGTCAAACCGTATGCTGAAAAGCCCATAAATGCATGACACATGTCACGCCCAGGAGCTGCCACGTGTCCTGTACGGACAGGTACAGTCAGCATCAAAATTTTCCCTGTTTGGCTCGGCGAACAGACCTCGATAACTTCTCCATACGGACTCCGTTTGCGAAAATAAATATATTGCCGGAATCAGGAGAATGAGACGGACGCAATGGCACCGTTTTCGTCGCATTACGAGCACTTTGAAAATTGAGCAAATTTTAGACCCCTGGTCCAGATTTTGATCAAACACACTAAGATATATAGATGCACAGGGACCTTCTTGACTTTCTCTGTCTAGTTTGATTTTGTCTACAGGTTTCGATCCTTGGACATATCATGACAATATTTATTCCTTCATCTTCACAAGAGTCACTATCAATGACCTCCATGACTGCCTTTGACATCAATGACAACACAATTTCCAACAGTATAGATGTTTTCAAAGAGGGACTTGGTGGAGTTCTTACTAAAAATGGGCATGTGATTTGTTATTAATCTAGGAAGCTTAAGATGCATGAAAAGAACTATCTTACACATGAATTTGAACTCACTGCAATAGTTCATTCACTAAAGGTATGGAGACATTACTTGATGGGGAGAAAATTCAAGTTAAGAAGAGACCAAAGTGGTTATAAATATTTATTTGAACAACAAACTTTAATTGTTAGGAAAACAAGATGGTTGGAATTTCTTTGTTAATATGACTTTGATATTAAATATAATAGAGGGAAGGAGAACAAATTTGTTGGTGAATTCAATACAAAAATACATGCATTTCATGCTATAACCATTAGTATGTGCAAATCTAATTTTAGGAACAAAATTCTTGAGGCTTGTACCTAAGTCTGACAAGCATTATCTCCATTAAAAGAAGGCTTGTAGCAAGACAATGTACAACAAAAGTATGCATATTAAAAGTTGGAAGAGAATAGCTTTCTTATGCATAAAAATAGAGTTTGTGTCCCTAATTATTATGAATTAAGGAAGCTTGTATTAAAATAAATGCATATTGTTCCATATGATGGACATCCTAGTTATCAGAAAACAATTATAATAGTAAAAAGTCAATACTTTTGGCTAGGAGTGGAGAAGGATGTAGATGATTATATAGCAAGGTATATGGAATGTCAAATAGTAAAGGATGAGCACAAACATATAGGTTTGTTGCAACCATTACCAATTTCAGAGTGGAAAAGGGAAGTGGTAACTATTAATTTTATCACTAAGTTTCCCAAGACAGTAAGAAAACATGATTTAACAATAGTAGTGGTGGAAAAATTAACCAAATCAATTCACTTTTTTATAGCTAAGTTGGCTCATAAGGAAATAAAAATAGAAAATATTTACTTGAAAGAGATTGTCAGGTTGCATAAGGTACCTAAAACAATTATTTCAGAAAAAGATTTAAATTTTACCTCAAACTTTTGAAAATGATTATTCCAAGGTTTTGGCACAAATCTAAATTTCAATATAGTCTATCATCCACAAATAGATGGGAAAATAGAGAGAGTCAATCAAGTGATTAAAGACATGTTAAGAATGTATGTGATGGATAATCCATCCAAGTGGGATGATTACTTGCATTTAGTAAATTTTCTTACAATAATGGATATCAAGATTCAATAAAGATGAGTCCATTTGGGGCATTGTATGACATAAAGTGTAATACTCCATTTAGTTCGGAAAATCAATAGACATAGTAGTACTTGGGCCAAGGTTGCTCAAAGAAATAGAAGAGAAAATGGTCAAGATCAAGAAGAATTTAAAAACAACATAGGGAAGGAAAAAGAGTTACGTAGATAAAGGTAGAATACCAATAGGGAGCATGCATTTTTGAAAATAAAACCAAAGAAAAGATCATTGAAGTTGCAGAGATGCACTAAATTGGAAAACATATATTGTGGCCCTTTCAATATGTTGGATGGGATAGGACATATTGCATACATGCTTGCATTTGCTACTACCATAAAAGTTCATAATGTGCTTCATGTGTCAATATTGAAAAAGTATGTGCATGATCCTAATCATGTCATTGATTGAGCTCTAATTCACGTGGAATTGGAAGGAGATTTCCAGGTACAACCAATCTGTATATTGGATAGGAAGGTCATAATGCTCGGGGAAAGAGTCAAAGGGCAGATAAAGGTCCAACAAACCCACTACAACCTTGAAGAAGCAACATGGAAGTTGGAGGATGCAATGCAATAGGCATATCCACAATGGTTTTGGCATTTTGATGTAAAAATTATTGTATATAATGATGAAGTACATTGAGTATTTTGCAAAATCTAGGGGGAGGGGAATGTCATACCCTAGTTTTGTTTTCTAGATTAGTATCGTGTATGTATATGATTAATCACTAGAAGTTGAATGATGTGATATGTAATATTGTACATTGAATGATAATAAAAAAAATATACATCATAAGTTGTACAAGAGAAGGGAAAAAGAATGGGGGGGTTATGAGTCCACAAGAGAGGAAAGAAAGGGGACTTAGGAGGCTCAAGGGAGCTTAAGAAAAATAATTTTATTTTATTTATAAGCCTACATTCTTAACCTTATTTAATTAGTTCTCTTTAATGCATATTTATTTTTATCCTAACCTTTGATTAATTACATGAAGGAGGTATTTGGGCTCTCCGTAGAGATATGTGACCCCTTCATGCCATGCAAACTTATGCTATACCTTTTTTCCATTCAAGCAAATTGGGGAAATGGAAACTATCATTTAGTTGGGGGAAATCAAGTGACTTATCTCTGAGCGAACGTTAATAATCTTATTGTAATTGAATTGTGCCAAGATACAACCACAGATTAGGAAGGAATTATGACTGTGTGGAATGATAATCGTTGTCATTGAGGGATTTCTCTATAGTTGATAATCCTTGGAATCCCAATAGTGAGATTTCCTAGTTAGCATATGCTAGAGTCCCAGAGGGAAGTGGGATAGACTAAGGGACCTCTTAGTAGATATCGGGATCACATTCCTTAGGTTGTGCAGGTTGATGGGGAAAGAGGGTTATGAATTGGGACTATTGTAGGTGTAAATATTATCTAGGAATCTAGGAATTGGGCTATGAGAAGAGATTTAGAGCCAACCATAGGAAAAATTCACCCTTGTGGATTCATAGCCTTATCTCAGGGGTGGCCTCTATTGTAAATATAATTGGTAGAACATGGAGCCTATGGTTGGGCGAAACATCCTTCTTCTATATCCAGTTGGTGGACAATTTTCAGACAAAGAAATGTTCATGAATGTACTATTGAATTGTGCTAAATTAATGATGTTTATGTTATAGATTTGTATTACTTTTTGGTTTGTTTAGTTTCGTTTGCATGTGTAAGTCTGGAATTATAATTCATGGTGCGATTGTGACCAAATGATTAATTAATATTGCACAAGTTTGCATTGTCATGCCTACATGTGTTAGTGCATTAATAGCAAGATAGTGAGAAAATGTCCATGATCTTTGTGCTAGACATAAGAAGAAATTAAAATCTAGGTAACCATAAACCTTGTATCAATATTCTTCTTAATTGAGTTGAATTGTATATTATCTTAGACAAATTGCTTTATTTTTTACTTTATAATAAAACATATATATTATATTATAACATGCTTATAATAACTATACTCTTGCATAAGTTAATTCCCGCTAGTTCAATCGGTTAAGGTGTGGGTTTTTTTTTCTAGGCGACCCAAGTTCAATACCCTTACGGTGAGTTTAGTTGGGAGGAGACACCCAAAAATCCATCCATATTAAGAGTTGGTGCGACCCATGCTAGATGTGATCCCCGAGTGATTTTGCACCTTAGATGTCCCTAAGTTGTGGTTCTTAGCCAATGGTTAAAAATGTTGACCTCGCAAGTTACAGACACATTTCTAACAAACAAAAAAACTATACTCTTACATAATATATTAGTGTATCTCGTAAAAAAAAAAAATTAATTTGGACTAAAGTTGCAAAATTCGATATCTTCACAACATAGCCCTTGAAAATAAATTATCATCATCTTTATATGGTGAGCCCCTATTTTTTTAATCAATTAACTTATCAGTACACACTAACGTGACCATGTAAGCAATCCTTAAAGGGTATCTTGTGGGCACTATAAAACTAGCTAAAGTTATTGAAGCATATCCCCAAAGTCATACGGATGGCAAGGCATTAACAACCCAAAGCAACACTTTGAAGACACCCACCAAAAGAATTGACAAAAATAGGAGTGATGGAATTGCTTTATGCTTTATAAGATTGATGTGGTTGCTTTATACCATGAATTTGGGGTAGTTGGGTTCTCGACCTGATCATCTCAGTTGTTTTATTGCAATAAATATATTGACATATAAGTCCAACTTGAGGTGGATATTTAAACCACCAACCCCTCCCCATGATAGAGGAAGCTCGCCTTTTTAAAATAAATAATGTGGGGGCAGTCACGAAGACTTCGAACCATAACTCGTGCAATAACCCACTTGCTTTACCCCACCTCCATGTTCATTTATCTCCACTTGTCTCAATATTCTACCCCTTTTAGCATGTGTGACGTGTACACTATTTGCTAGCTCCTTTTTATATATAGGATGTGTGACGTGTACACTATTTGCTAGCTCCTTTATATATAGGATGTGTGACGTGTACACTATTTGCTAGATCCTTTTTATATATAGGATGTGTGACGTGTACACTATTTGCTAGCTAATTTATTCGGGAATTTTTATTTTGTATGTAGGATGAATAGATATGTCAAGTTGGTGTGTGAATAATAAAGTATGCATGATAAATTGTTAGATATGTTGTGTTTAGTGTTTATAAATAGTTGCTTTAATTTTCTCCTTTTAATGGGTTGTGTGATATATGCAAGTGTATATGGTTAAAATGTTGTTTATTTAATGTGGTATAAGTTTGTTAAGTTTGATATATTTTATCCTTTTTCATCCTTTGTATTTCACATTGTCTCGAAGGTGGATTTTTTTGTTGTTGTGTAAAAGTCTTTACATTTTATACTAACTTATGTCAATGGACATGGGTTTATATTGGTTGTGGCATCTCTATTAATATATTGTTATATCGGTGGCAAGATGTGTATGCTTTCTACTCAATCTATTTCTTCTTTTTATGTGGATTGTGTGTATTATTCTTAAGATTATAAAATCTCTCTTTATCCATGTGTATCTTGCATTGTTTAAGGGGAGATCTACACAGGTCTAAAAGTCCTTATTTATATGTCATGTATTTTCATACAAATAGGAAAGGTCCATAATGCCCATGGTCTCTTCTATTAACATATTGCTAAATTGACTTCAGGATGCATATGTCGTTTACTCAACCTTTTTCTTTATATGAAGTGTGTGATCCACGTGAGTGTATGGAGTTAAAATTCTTTTTGCTCAACATCCTCCCCCTATATGGATTGAATGTCGTGTATGGTTAAAATATCGTTTACTTAATGTTCCCCCTTCTCCTTAGATTGTGTAATTTGTACACTTATGAGGTTAAAAGTTATATATCCCATTGTATGTATCTTAAAATTGTTTATACAATTATAAAAATTCCTCTGATCCTTTTTGTTGGCAAATGGTTGTCATTGATGTCAAAGGTAGATATCATTGTGAAATCTAAGAATGTCATTGTTACCACATGCAGGGGAGATTGAATGTTGACAATGAATGCCTCCATGTGTTGTGTTAATAAGTTTTTGCATATCTACCCTATGTGAATAACAGGCCCAAGGATCAAACCAGAACTAGAGAATGATAGGGGGAGACTCTGAGAATTGAACCAAACAAATGGAAGCCATATAACGAATATATTGCATACATATTGCAGAAATGATGAGAAATAGAAAATGGAAGCCACACTACTACAGCAAAAATGGAAGGAGACGAAGTTCATTGTGCAAGAATAAGACAACTAGAATAATTGTGGGCTTCACAGAGTTGAAGAAAATGAAGTTTGGAAGCTGGACGAGATGTCCCTGAATAGAAGACAAGATCTAGAAGGTACAAAGCTAAAACCTTGTGGCAAAATTATTACAAACCATTGAAGTTCGATGGAAAAAGGAGGCATCCAGACTATTAAGATCAAAGAGAATCTGACTATTTCCATGAAGAAAACTCTGTGTTCAAGTCAGAGGTAATCACAATCGTTGATTTGGTAAATTATGGACCATTGATGGGAGTGTGCAAGGTCACATGGAGTCTGACGATGAAGGAGACTTTGAGTCAATCAAAACCATTGATTCAACATGGGGAACAAATATGGACCATTGATCAAATGGCAAGGTCGTTGGAGTGTTCAAGTGTAAGGTTGCACAAGGACTCTGATGGGAGAAACTCCAGGTTAATAGGAATCATTAATCTATCGAAAGACCAAAGAATAGATAATCGTAGTTGTTGGCGACATGTTTAAGTCGTCAGAGTGATCTATTGAAAAGTGGTCTTGAAAAATCATGGAATGTTGATCGAAGTGCAAGCCATCAGAGTGGACTGTGAAACTTGAAGAACGAAGTCTGACGATGAACATATCTGAGGACCATAGATCCATCAGAGGATCGACCTCAACTATTGGATCTATGATAATCCGTATCAAGGAAAGAGAGTGACGTTGGGGTGATGTATTATGATAACTTGGTAGTTAGAGTGATGAGGATGCCAATGTGGCAGCCAAAGTTTTCCAAAGGTGACATGTGTCAGATTTTGATTGTGCCAAACAAGAGTGGGCCTAGTTTGGCATGGAGATCGTAGGTTATCATGTCAAACATTGAGCTATCATGGCAAGTGGATATCCACCGTTCGTCGGAGAATGGTCAGAGTGAATTGTGCTACTTGTAGTGAACATATCCTGATGACAATGAAAGACTTCAAGAGCCAACGATGACCATTGATTTGGCACAACTAGTGGATCTCCACCATTTGTCGATGGTTGAAGCAGATGGAGTGAATTTCAATGAACATACTACGATGAAGACGAAGTGCAATCCCATCCATTGAAGACAAATAGATCTCTATCATTCGTCTGAGTGGTCTGTGTAACCAACAATAAACATACGATGATGAAGAGGACAAGGAACTTCAAGAAAACTTATGAATTGTAGATCTGCAAGAAGGAGAGATGCAATATCAGTCGTGGTCCCACCTGATCAGTTAAAGATCAAATGAATATATGAGAGATAACCATCGTTTAGGTTGAAGGAGCAATGCGACCAGAGCCATTTATTTTAGACTATGAGGATTGTAGGATTAGTTAGAGTAGATCATCGAAGAAGAGCCATAAAATTGAAGTTTATATCCATGTTCTTGTTATCCCGACGATGACGATCGTCGACCTGCTGGAAAAGAGAGAATGGATCAACGATCATGATTTAGCAAGGGATAGATTTGACAACTTTTGTGCGTCGAGGTGGTGTTGAGTGTTTCAATGCCCTTATGGTCCTTATATTAAGGAGATCAGATTGATGGTTAAGGATTAATTGAAGATACAATCCAACAATGGTTGAGTGTTGAGGTCCTAGGTGTCCGATAGGCCCGATGGTCCCGATGAATGTGATTGTTGATCAGCAGTAGAAATTAAATGGAGATCTAGATCAGACAGTGGTTGAATTTTGAGGACTAGTGAATGAGATCACGTACAATATAAGGAAACCAAGATCAAAGCTGACCATTTGAGCATGATTTGTATGTGGAAAAATCATTAAAGGTGTGGGCTCTATAAATAATGATGGCCTAATCAAGCTAAGTAGAGTGTGGATCGAAGCGCGGAAGTGGTGACCTCTGAGGTTCTCAGGTGTGAGAACGTGTGGTGTGATGTGAAAGCTAGTGATGGAGGGAAAATGTTGAAGAAGGATCTATGAGCCTCATAGGTCCAAGGATACTAGAAAATGAAAGGAAGATAATGTAATTTTCTTAGGGTGTAGATCAACGTGTGGGAGAAGTGGATTGTGTGAAGAGAAGCACTGAGGTTTTGAGGTCCAAAGCCATCAAACAATGAAAGGTAGACAAATTAGAATGTTACTTACTTAAGGGTGGTGTAGGGGAGAGGATTGGTGTGCTCATATTCTTAATAGGTTGGTGCTTGATAGATTGGTGTTTGTTGAATGTACGTGGGTTCTTACAAAGGGGATTGGTGTTTCCTCCAGGTTGGTTCCTACAAAACATTATTGTTGAGTTGGTTCTTAATCAAGGAGATTGGTGTCTTCAATAGGATGGTGCATGCAAGCAATGTAACAGTAGGTTGGTGCCTACAAGATTTAATAAAGAAAATTATGTGGTTTTCTCCCTTATTGGGTTTGCATGTGAAATATCTTTGTAATATGACTTTGGGTTGATCTCTGTTGATATGATTAATTCATTGCATTGCTTATGGTTGATTTTGTAATAACCATTTAAAGTGATAAAAATAAAAGTGGTTAAAATCTATTCAATATTGATTCACCCCCCCTCTCAGTATTAGTGCATATTCCAACAATTGGTTTCAGAGCGGGTTCCTTTAGAACACTCTAATAATTGGAAGGTGAATCCGTACAACAAATATGGATAAGGAAGGTTTTTCTACAAACAAATCTCCTTTCTTCGATGGATCAAATTATTCATTCTCGAGCATAAGAATGAAAACCTATCTAATGTCTCTTGCATTTCAAGTATGGAGTGCAGTTGAAAATGGTTACACGAATCTAGATATCCCACTCGTACAACCAACTACTATAATAATAAGTCACAACAAATATAAATCCAAGAATACAATTATGCATGGTCTGGAAATATCGGTGTTTTCCAAACTCATAAATCATGCCTCAACAAAAGAGGTATGGGGAAAATTACAGAAAATTTATGAAGGAGATGACAAGGTCAAGAGAGAAAAGTTACAAATCCATAGAGGAAAATTTGAGACTCTTAAGATGAATGATGAAGAGGATATTGCAAATTATTTCATCTTGTTGATGATATTGTCAACACTATCGAAGGATTAGGTGAAGATATTGAGGAAACCATCATTATGAAAAAAATTCTTAGAACACTTCCCTCAAGATTTAATCCTAAGATGTATGCCATTGAGGAACTAAAGGACCTAAAAATGTTGACAATGGATGAGTTGTATGAAATCCTCACTGCTTATGAAATGAGGATAGAACATGATAAGCCAACAAAGAAGGAAGTAACCTTCAAGGCATCAAATAAGACAAATATTGAAGAATACAAGATGAGTGATAGCTCAGACAACAAATTAAATGAGGAAGAATCCAACTTTTTCAAGAAGCTCGAAAGAGGATCAGGAAAACACAAATGTAAGCTTCCCATTTTATGTTTTAATTATGGAAACGTAGGACATTTTTCTGCTAAATGTCCCTATAAGAATAAAAATAATGAAGAATATTCCAAAGGATACATGCCGGGAAAGACTGAAAAGAAAAGAAATTTCTTCGGAAAAAAGAAGAATCTATATAGTAATGAAGAAAAAAACTCTTTAGATGACAGTGACAATGAAACAAATGAAATTATTTTTATGGGTCTAGAAACACAAACAAATGATCTAGAAAATGAATACATAGATTCAAAAAAAGAAGACAATCCTAAAGTTGAAGCACAAGTAGAACTTGAAGAATAACTCATTAGTGCCCTAGAAGAAATATATAAACTCAAAGAAAAGAATATAAAGTAGAAAAAAAAATTATGGACAAAGGAGGCATTCACACTATTAAGATCAAAGAGAATCAAAGTATTTCCATGAAGAAAACTTTGTGTTCAAGTCAAAGGAAATCACAACCATTAATATGGTAAATTAAGGACCATTGATCAGAGTGTGCAAGGTCACATGGAGTCTGACGATGAAGGAGACTTTGAGTCAATCAAAACCATTGATTCGACATGGGGAACAAATATGGACCATTGATTAGATGGCAAGGTCGTCAGAGTGTTCAAGTGCAAGGTTTCACAAGGACTCTGATGGGAGAAACTCCAGGTTATTAGGAATAATTAATCTATCAGAAGACCAGAGAATTGATAATCGTAGCCGTTGATGACATTTTTAAGTCGTCAGAGTGATCTATTGAAAAGTGGTCTCGAAAAATCATGGAACGTTGATCGGAGTGCAAACCATTAGAGTGAACTGTGAAACTTGACGAACGAAGTTCGACAACGAACATATCTGAGGACCGTAGATCCATTGGAGGATCGACCTCAACTATTGGATCTATGATGATCTGTATCAAGGAAAGAGAGTGATGTTAGGGTGATGTATTATGATAACTTGGTAGTTAGAGTGATGAGGATTTCAGTGTGGCATCTGTATTGTTACAAGGGTGACATGTGTCAGATTTTGATTGTGTCAAACAAGAGTGGGCCTAGTTTGGCCTAGAGATCGTAGGTTATCATCTCATTCGTTGAGCTAGCATGGCAAGTGGATATCCACCGTTCGTTGGAGAATGGTCAGAGTGAATTATGTTACTTGTAGTAAACATATACCGATGATGATGAAAGACTTCAAGAGCCAATGAAAACTGTTGATTTGGAAAAATGAATGGATATCCACCATTGGTCGATGGTTGAAGTAGATGGAGTGAATTGCAATGAACATACTATGATGAAGAGGAAGTGAAATATCATCCATTAAAAACAAATAGATCTCTGACATTCTTCAGAGTGGTCTATGGAACCATCAGTAAACATACGATGATGACAAGGACAAGGAACTTTGAGAGCACTTATGAATTGAAGATCCGCAAGAAGGAGATATGAAATATCAGTCTTGGTCCCACCTGATCAGTTAAAGATCAAATGAAGATACAAGAGATAACCATCATGTAGGTTGAAGGAGTGACGCGACCAGAGATATTGATTTTAGACTACGAGGACCGTAGGATTAGTTAGAGTAGATCATCGAAGAAGAGCCATAAAATTGAAGTTTATATCCATGTTCTTGTTATCCTGACGATGATGATCATCAGCCTAGTGGAAAAGAGAGAATAGATCGAAGGTCATGATTTAGAAAGGGATATATCTGACAACTTTTGTGCATCATGGTGGTGTTGAGTGTTTCACTACCCTGATGGTCCTTATATTAAGGAGATCAGATCGATGGTTGAGGATTAATTGAAGATACAATCCAAAAATGGTTGAGTGTTGAGGTCCCAAGTGTTCGATAGGATCGATGGTCCCGATGAATGTGATTGTAGATAGACAGTGGCAATTCAATGGATATATAGATCAAACAGTGATTGAGTGTCAAGGACTAGTGAATGAGATCACGTACAATATAAGGAAACCAAGATCAGAGCCGAGCATTTGAGCATGATTTGTATGTAGAAAAATCATTAAAGGTGTGGGCTCTATAAATAATGATGGCCTAATCAAGATAAGTAGGGTGTGGATCAAAGCGTGAAAGTGGTGACCTATGAGGTTCTCAAGTGTGAGAATGCGTGGTGTGGTGAGAAAGGTAGTGATGGAAGAAAAATGTTTAAGAAGGATCTATGAGCCTCATAGGTCCAAGGATACTAGAAAATGAAAGGAAGATAATGTAATTTTCTTAGGGTGTAGATCAACGTGTGGCAGAAGTGGATTGTGTGAAGAGAATCACTGAGGTTTTGAGGTCTGAAGACATCAGACAATGCAAGGTAGACAAATTAGAATGTTACTTACTTAAGGGTGGCAGGGTGGTGCAGGGGAGAGGATTGAGGAAACCATAATTGTGCAAACAATGCTTAGAACACTTCCCTCAAGATTTAATCCTAAGATATATGCCATTGAGGAATTAAAGGACTTAAAAATGTTGACAATGGATGAGTTGCACGAAATCCTCACTACTTATGAAATGAGGATAGAACATGATAAGCCAAAAAATAAGGAAGTAACCTTCAAGGCATCAAATAAGACAAATATTGAAGAATACAAGATGAGTGATAGCTCAGACAAGAAATTAAATGAGGAAGAATCCAACTTTTTCAAGAAGCTTGAAAGAGGATAAGGAAAACACAAAGGTAAGCTTCCCATTTTATGTTTTAATTATGTAAAAGTAGGACATTTTGCAGCTAAATGTCCCTATAAGAATAAAAATAATGAAGAATATTCCAAAGGATACACAAAGGGAAAGACTGAAAAGAAAAGAAATTTCTTCGGACAAAAGAAGAATCTATATACTAATGAAGAAAAAAACTCTTCAGATGACAGTGACAATGAAACAGGTGAAATTATTTTTATGGGTGTAGAAACACAAACAAATGATCTAGAAAATGAAGACATAGATTCAATAAAAGAAGACAATATTGAAGTTGAAGAACAAGTAGACCTTGAAGCATAACTCATTAGTACCCTAGAAGAAATATATAGACTCAAAGAAAAGAATATAAAGCAGAAAAACAAATTTATGGACAAAGGAGGCATCCAAACTATTAAGATCAAAGAGAATCAAACTATTTCCATGAAGAAATTTTTTTGTTCAAGTCAAAGGAAATCACAGCTGTTGATCTGGTAAATTATTGACCATTGATTGGAGTGTGCAAGGTCACATGGAGTCTGACGATGAAGGACACTTTGAGTCAATCAAAACCATTGATTTGACATGGGGAACAAATATGGACCATTGATCAAATGGAAAGGTCATCGGAGTGTTCAAGTGCAAGGTTGCACAAGGACTCTGATGGGAGAAACTCCATGTTAATAGGAATAATTAATCTATTTGAAGACCAAAGAATTGATAATCGTATCCATTGGTGACATGTTTAAGTCATCAGTGTGATCTATTGAAAAGTGGTCTCAAAAAATCATGGAACATTGATTGGAGTGAAAACCATCAGAGTGGACTATGAAACTTGAGGATCGTAGATCCATCGAAGGATCGACCTCAACTATTGGATCTATGATGATCCATATCAAGAAAAGAGAGTGATGTTAGGGTGACATATTATGATATCTTGGTAGTCAGAGTGATGATGATGCCAGTGTGGCAGCCATAGTGTTTTAGGGGTGACGTGTGTTAGATCATATGTTATCATCTCAACCATTGAGCTAGCATGGCAAGTGGATATCCACCATTCTCTAGAGAATGGTCAGAGTGAATTATGTTACCTGTAGTGAACATATACCGATGACAATGAAAGACTTCAAGAGCCAACAAAAACTGTTGATTTGGAAAAATGAGTGGATCTCCACCATTTGTCGATGGTTGAAGCAGATGGAGTGAATTGAAATGAACATACTACGATGAAGATGAAGTGAAATATCATCCATTGAAGACAAATATATCTCTGTCATTCTTCACAGTGGTTTGTGTAACCAGCGGTAAACATACGACGATGACGAGGACAAGGAACTTCGAGAGCACTTATGAATTGTAGATCCGCAAGAAGGAGAGATGCAATATCAGTCATGGTCCCACCTGATTAGTTAAATATCAAATGAAGAGATGAGAGATAGCCATCGTGCAGGTTGAAGGAGTGACATGACTGTGAGGACTGTAGGATTAGTTAGAGTATATCATCGAAGAAGAGCCATAAAATTGAAGTTTATATCCATGTTCTTGTTATCCCGACGATGACAATCATCGGTCTAGTGTAAAAGAGAGAATATATCGACGGTCATGATTTAGAAAGGGATAGATATGACAACTTTTTTGCGGCGAGGTGGTGTTGAGTGTTTCACTACCCTAATGGTCCTTATATGAAGGAGATCAGATCGATGGTTGAGGATTAATTGAATATATGATCCAACAATGGTTGAGTGTTGAGGTCCGAGGTGTCCGATAGGCCCGGGGGTCCTGATGAATGTGATTATAGATCGACGGGGGAAATTCAATGGCGATCTAGATCGGGAAATGGTTGAGTGTCGAGGACTAGTCAATGTGATCATGTACAATATAAGGAAACCAAGATCAGAGCCGACCATTGGAGCATGATTTCTATGTGGAAAAATCATTAAAGGTGTGATCTCTATAAATAATGATGGCCTAATCAAGCTAAGTAGAGTGTGGATCAAGGCGTGGAAGTGGTGACCTTTGAGGTTCTCAAGTGTGAGAACGCATGGTGTGGTGTGAAAGGTAGTGATGGAGGAAATTTTTTGAATAAGGATCTATGAGCCTCACAGGTCCAAGGATACTAGAAAATGAAAGGAATATCATGTAATTGTCTCAGGGTGTAGATCAACCTGTGGGAGAAGTGGATTGTGTGAAGAGAAGCGCTGAGGTTTTGAGGTCCGAAGACATCAGACAATGAAAGGTATACAAATTAGAATGCAACTTACTTAAGGGTGGAAGGGTGGTGCAGGGGAGAGGATTGGTGTCCTCATATTCTTAATAGGTTTATTCTTGACAGATTGGTGTTTGTTGAATGTAAGTGGGTGCTTACAAATGGGATTGGTGTCTCCTACAGGTTGTTTCCTACAAAACATTATTTTTAAGTTGGTTTTCAATCAAGGAGATTGGTGTCTTCAACAAGTTGGTGCATGCAAGCATTGTAACAATAGGTTGGTGCCTACAAGATTTAATAAATAATTTATGTGGTTTTCTCCCTTATTGGGTTTCCACATAAAATATCTTTGCAATATGACTTTGGGTTGATCTTTGTTGATATGATTAATTCATTGCATTTCTTATGATTGATTTTGTAACAACCATTTAAAGTGATAAAAGTAAAAGTGGTTAAAATCTATTCAATACCGATTCACCCTGCCTCTCAGTGTTGGTGTATATTACAACAATTGGTTTCAGAGTGGGTTCCTTTAGAACACTCTAGAAATTGGACAGTGAATCCCTACAACAAAGATGGATAAGGAAGGTTTTTCTACAAACAAATCTTCTTTCTTCGATGGATCAAATTATGCATTCTGGAGCATCAGAATGAAAACCTATCTAATGTCTCTTGTATTTCAAGTATGGAGTTTAGTTGAAAATAGTTACACGGCTCCAGATATCCCACCTGCACAACCAAATTATATAAGAATCAGTGACAACAAATCTAAAGCCAATAATACAATTCTGTGTGGTCTGGCAAGATCGGTGTTTTCCAAACTCATACATTGTGCCTCAACAAAAGAGATATGGGGAAAATTACAGAAAATTTATGAAGGAGATGACAAGGTCAAGAGAGCAAAGTTACAAATCCATAGAGGAGAATTTTAGACTCTTAAGATGAATGAAGAAGAGGATATTGAAAATTATTTCTTCATGTTGATGATATTGTCAACACTATCGAAGGATTAGGTGAAGAGATTGAGGAAACCATCATTGTTCAAACAATGCTCAGAACACTTCCCTCAAGATTTAATCCTAAGATATATGCCATTGAGGAATTAAAAAACCTAAAAATGTTGACAATGGATGAGTTGCCAATGGAAAGATCACCTACCAACATAAAGTTTGAGAATATCTCTAGAACCTTGAATGAAATTATAAATTGTTAAAGATCACCATTTGACAAAATTGTTCTTTGTTACAATAAAAGGAAGGAATATTCTAATGAAGAAACACCAACCTATTCAAAACAGTCAAGTGAAGAAAGAACCAAGAATGATGCTAATACACTTAGAAACTCTATCAAAGTTGAAGACAACATGAAGAACGAACAATATGATGAAATATGGAAGACAATCCCATCAAGATGGAATCGCACACTCATGTACCAAAATCACTTCTTTGTATATTTTTATTCTTACAATGGATTTGGTCACAAATAAATATATTGTGGAAAAAATGTAAGAGGTGATTATATGAGGAACAAAAACAGAGTTACACATGGATTCTTGTGGAGAAATTACAATTCATTTCCCCCCTTGTTGAAATATAACATCATATGTTATAACTACAATAACTTCGGGCATATAGAAAAATTATACATAAGTGATTTCAAGAAAAACCAGAGAGAGGAAGCCCTTACAATCATGAAAATAAATTAGGAACAAAAGAAGGAAAAAACCATGTTTGTTCAACCTGCACTTTGTGTACAAAAGAGTAAGGATAAGTGGGTCATTGAAAATGGATGCTCTAGTCATATGATAGGAGACAAAAAAAAAATTATTACCATGAAGAAGAATGAAGACAGTGTCACCTTTGGAGACAATGGAAGTTAAAGGATAGTTGGAAAAGGTACTCTCAGTATTGACAATGGAAAAGCTAAAGTTGGAAAGGTCCTATGTGTTAAAAATATGAAACATGTAATCTTCTCAGTGTAATACAGATGCATGATCAAGGACACAATCTTATTTTTAACTCTCAATAATGTGAGATCAAAAAACCAAATTCAGGCAAGCTAGTTGCAACATAAATCAAAACCCCAAACAATGTGTACATACTTGATGAAATCAATGGAGAAAAATGTTTTATGGGGCATATAGATGAAAGTTGGTTGTGTCATGAAAGAATGGGGCATATGAAATTCGATAACTTGGTAAAAATCAGTACCAAACAAGCAGTAAGAGATATGCCATAGATCACAAAACCCTCAAGCATTGTTTGTAAGCAGTGCCAACATGGAAAACAATCAAGGGTGAGATTCAAGAAAAAGGAATATGCAAAATCCAATTCATTGGAACTTGTGCATGCAGATCTTTGTGGACCAGCAAGAAATAAGAGTTTGTAGGGAGAAATCTACTTGATGTTTCTCATTGATGACTATACAAGAATGACTTGGGTTGCATTTCTCAAAAATAAATCCGAGGAATTTGAAAAATTTTAAGCATTCAAAGTCTTAGTTGAGAATGAGACAGATATGAAAATAAAATTCTTAAGATCAAATAATGAAGGTGAATTCACATACAATGAGTTTGAAGAATTATGTGAAAAACATGTAATAAAAAGACAGTATGCAACTGCAAGAACTCTTCAACAAAATGGAGTAGTTGAAAGGAAAAACAAACATGTACAAGAAATTGCTAGAACAATGTTAAATAGGGCAGGATTATCATACAACTTTTGGAGAGAAGTTGTTTATATTGTTGTCTACATTTTAAATAGAGAAAAAATCATAGTCAACAGTGAAAAGACACCCTATGAATTATGGAAAGGTCGACCAACATATGTTAAACAATTCAAAATTTTTGGAAGCAAATACTACATCAAACAAGATGATGGGGATCTAGGAAAATTTGACTCAAAAACAGAGGAGTGATATTTTCTTGGTTATTCCTCAAGAAGCAAAGCCTATATATGTTACACAAAAATATTGTGGAATATCATTGAAGGCATAAATGTTAGAATAGAGGAAGAAAGACCACACATAAACAAATTAGAAGAAGAATAAATAGATCACAACAAGGAGGAGGAGGAAGAATATGAACAAGAGAGACAAGAAAATGAATAAGAATTGGAATGCTAGGATACACAAACACCATCAAGGTTTATATAGAAAAATCATCGAGAAAACCTAATTCTTGATGGTAAAAATACAGGGACTCAAACTAGAAGAAAAATAGCAAGCAATTTTGAACAGATGAATATTTATTTATTGTCCAAAATATAGCCTAAATGCTTTGCAAAAGCTAGTAATGATCACCAATGGGTAAATGATATGGAAGAAGAGTTAACCATATTGAAAAAAATCAGACATGGGAACTTATCCCAAGACCCAAAGATAAAAATGTGATTGGTACAAAATGGGTATTCATAAATTAGTCAAATGAATATGGAAAAGTAATAAGAAATAAAACAATATTGGTCTGTAAATTCTGTGCTCAAGTGGAAGGTATTAACTTTGAAGAAATCTTTTCTCTTGTTTCAAGACTAGAAGTCATTAGAATGTTTTTGGAATTTGCAAGATTTAAGAATTTTAAAGTGTATCAGATGGATGTCAAGTCAACATTATTGAATGGATATTTAGAAGAATAAGTATACATTGAACAACTTGAGGGATTATTACTGTAAGAAAATTTACATTGTGTTTGAAGATTGAAGAAATCCCTTTATGGATTAAATCAATATCCTATAGCATGGTATTAAATACTTGACAAGTACTTGCAACAACAAGGTTTCAAAAGAAGAACTGCAGATAGTAATTTGTATATCAAAATAGACATTGCAAAGATGTTAATCATCATAGTTTATGTGGATGATATAATTTTTGTAAGTAATGCTGATAAAATGAGCCAAAAATTTGCAGAAGAAATGAAAAAGGAATTTGAGATGTCCATGCTTAGATAATTGTCATTCTTTTTGGGATTGCAGATTACTTGAACCAACAAAGGAATATTCATTTATCAAACAAAATATAGCAAAAAATTGTTGAATAAGTTTGAAATGGAAGAATGTAAACTTGTCAACACACCCATGGTCATTGGTTGTAAGCTAAGAAAGGAGGATGAATCAAAGGAAGCTAATCAAACTCTATACATATCAATGATAGGAAACCTACTTGATGTTGCAACTTCGAGGCCATATATAATGTAGGCAGTAGTGTTAGTTGGAATATTTCAAGCTACACCTAAGGAAACACATGTACATGCAGTCAAAATAATATTCAAATATTAGAAAGGAACGTTGGAATTTGGTTTGTGGTATCCCACAAGTAAATAATTCACTCTAAAAACGTACATATATGCATATTGGGAAGATAGTGTGGATGATAGAATGAGAACCAATGGTGGGGCATTATTTTTGGGCAATAGCTTGGTGTCTTGGTTCAACAAGAAGAAATCATCAATATCTATATCTACAACATAACTATAATACATTGTTACAACAACCTACTATACACAAGTTATTTGGTTGAAACAAACACTGAAATATATTCAAGTAGAGTATAATAAACCAATATCAATTCTCTATGACAATACTAGTGCAATAAACATTTCCAAGAATCTTGTCATGCATTTGAAGAAAAATCACATTCCAATCAACTATAACTTTTTATGAGAACAAGTCACATAACATAATGTCAAGATGGAATACATTGGCACAAAGGAACAAGTTGATGATATTTTCAAAAATCCTCTTCCTAGGAAAACATTTGAGTATCTTAGATAGAATTTTTGGGTGGTCCCCATCCACTCACTAAAGCACTACAAGAGGTGCACTAGCTCAAGGGGAGTTGCATAAGAATAAGATGGTTTTTGGTTTCAGAACATAGAATAAGGAGTACAATGTAAGGGGGAGACAATCCCCTTTCCATTGATGTCAAATAGGGAGAGTACATAGAAAGGGGGAGATTTGTAGAAATGGGAGACTTGCAAGAAGCAGTGAGATAGATTTTAGTTTCAAATTGTGTTGCCATCAATGACAAAGGGGGAGTTTGTTGGAAAATGGTTGTCATTGATGTCAAAGGTATATATGATTGTGAAATATAAGAATGTCATTGATAAAACAGGTAGGGGGAGACTGAATGTTGACAATGAATTCCTCCATGTGTTGTGTAAATAATTTTTTTCATATCTACCCTGTGTGAATAACAGGTCCAAGGATCAAACCAAAACTGAAAAACAATAGGGGAAGTCTCTTAGAATCGAACCAAACAAATGGAAGCCAAATAATGAATATATTATAGACATGATATGAAATAGTGAATGGAATCCAGACAACTACAATAAAAAAGGAACAAGATGAAGTTCACTATGAAATAATAATACAACTAGAATAATTGCAGGCTTCACAGAGTTGAAGAAACTGAAGTTTGGAAGTTGGACGAGATGTCCCTGAATAGATGACGAGATTGAGAAGGTACAAAGATAAAAACTTATGGTAGAATGATTACAGATTGTTGAATCTTGATGGATAAAGGAGGAAACAAGACTATTAAAATAAAAGAGAATCAGATTATTTCCATGAAGAAAACATTGAGTTCAAGTTGGAGGAAATCGTAGTTGTTGATCCGGTAAATTATGGACCGTTGATCATAGTGTGCAAGGTGACATGGAGTCCGATGATGAAGGAGACTTCGAGTCAATCACAACCATTGATTTCACATAGGGAACAAATCTAGACCATTGATCGAATGGAAATGTCATCAAAGTGTTCAAGCGCAAGGTTGCATAAGGACTTTGATGGGAGAAAATCCATGTTATCATGAATCATTGATCTATTGGAATATTGAAGAACTGATAATTGTAGTCCTTGGTGACACACTTAAGTCATTGGAGTGATCATGTACAATGATAGTCATTGATCTATCGAAAAGTGGTCTGGGAAAATTCTGGACTGTTGATCAGAGTGCAATCCATCAGAGTGTACTGTGAAACTTGAATAGTGGAGTCTAATGATGAACAGATCCAAGGATCATATATCCATCGGAGAATCTACCTCAATCGTTGGGTCTATGTTGATTTGTATCAAGGAAATAAAGTGACATCATGGTGATGTATTGTGATAGCTTCATGATAAAAGTGATGAGGATGCCGACGTAGCAACCAAAGTGTTCCAAGAGTGACATGTGCCAGCTTTTAATTGTGCCAAACAAGAGTGGTCTAGTTTGGCATGGACATCATAGGTTATAATATCAATCATTGATCTAGCATGATGAGTGGATATCCATCATTTGTTGGAGAATGGTAAGAGTGAAATGTGTTGCCTACAGTGAACATATCCTTACTATGATGAAAGACTTCAAGATACATATATAGTCATTGATTTGGAACGATGAGTGGATCTCCATCATTCATCGATGGTTGAAGAAATTGAGTGAGTTGTGGTGAACATACTATGATGACGATGAAGTGCAATCTCATCCATTGAATACAAATAGATCTTTGTCATTTTTTGAAGTGGTCCATATTACCAACAGTAAACATACGACGATGAACATGATGATGATGAGGAACTCGAAGATCCATAGATCAACAAGAAGGAGAGATGCAATCTCAACTATAGATATGTCATGGTCCCACCTAATTAGTTAAAGAGAAAATTAAGAGATTGGAGATAACTGTCGTGTAGGTTGAAGGAGTGATGTGACCAAAGCCATTGATTTCAGACTATGAGGACCATAGGATCAATCAGAGTAGATCGTCGAAGAATATACATCAAAATTGAATCTTGTATATATGTCCTCACTATCCCGATGACGATGATCTTCGTCCTAGTGGAAAAGAGAGAATATATCGACAGTAACGATTTAGTAAGGGACAAATCCGACAATTGCTTTGCGTCGAGGTGGTGTTGAGTGTTTTGGTACCCCAGTGGTATATATATGAAGGATATTAGATCGACAATTGAGGATTAATTGAAGAGATGATATAAGGGTGGCTAAGTGTTGAGGTCCTAGGTGTCTGATAGACATGGTGGTCTCGATGAACGCGATCACAGATCGATGGTGGAAATTCAATGGAGATCCAGATCAGATGGTGGTTCAGTGTCGAGAACTAGTGAACAAGATTGAATGCAATAGAAGGAAACCAATATCAGATCCAACTAGTTGAGCACGATTTGTATGTGGAAAAATCATTAAGGGTGTGATATGTAATACCCATGTTTCCCCAACTTGTAAATATAACTATAACCTGCTAAAATACTATGGGAAGACTGAATATGTGTGGATGTTGGAATTGATGAACCTTTTTGTTATAAAAGGTAATGTATGTATTTTCATTACTAAATAAAAATGGAAAGTGTCGCATAACTGTCGAAGGGGTTTTCCAAGGTATATTATGATGCATGAGAGAGATGGTGAGGAGAACCAAAAATGGTTGAGATGACCCCCACTAGACCAATACTTTAATGGATTTAAATTATTCAGACCCAGGACAATCCTCTGACCCAGAAAAATAAATTACCAGTGAGGATGGTAGTTGGGAAGTCCTCCTCAAGAGTCAATGAGGAGATTGGAAAAGTACCCATCTAAAAATTTCTTGACCTGACCATGAAATGAGGATTTGGACCCAGGAAATCTTGTCGAGGAAGGGAAATTCATGGGAAGAGGGAGAGGATGCAATGGTAATGGGTCTGGTTACCATTTTCTGAGTAGATGAGAGCATGTGCAACTCTCTAGTTCTAAAGAGAACTGAAAAAAAAATGATTGTGTTATGGGCACAAGAATTGTTGGGAAGGGTTTTCAGTCTAAGTTGATAAACGGGGTTGTAAAGAAGATGAGTGATCGAGGAAGAATCATTGAAAATCCCCTTTCTTGGTGGAGATAAAATCGATCTACCAAGTTCCTATGGGAGGAGGAGAGTGGCCTCCATCCCTAGATGTTGTTGAAAAAAAGGAAGAGTCTCTCTTAGAGCATCATGATCTAGCTAGGGGGTGGCCAGCGGTAAATCCATCTAGGAGTTGATGTGCCTACGGTTGGGTAGAAAAGGGCACCCCTTTCAATAGTTGCATCACTATCTGGTTTCTAGATAAGTATACTTGGTTAGATCTTTGTAGTGTTTAGATCAAAGAAAAATTTATATTATGTTCTAGAATTGTGTAAGTTTAATTTCTAACAAAAGTGACTTGAGAAATTTAAGCAGAATAAAGAGAATGTCTTAGTTGAAGATCTTTGGATTTAATTTCTTATCTCTCAACTATCTGTGTGCTAAAGTAATATTTATGGGAGTGGATGTTGTGGTTGACTTTGTTGTACAGTTTAATGCATGATGGGAAATTGATGACTAAGCAATTAAAAATATCTATAACACCACTGAAAGAAGAGAGAGTGATTTATCTGTGTAATAGTGCTCCATTTTAGTATATCTTGAAATTCACTGCCAGAAAAGTTAGGAGATATCAGATTTGTGTGGACTTTAGGAAATAATCCCAACTATGGGAAAACATTAAAAGTTCTTATAAATATTTATTGAGGAAAAGTAATTAGGACATAAACATGAAATTGGTCTAAATGAAATTAAAATACAAAAGTTTTAAAAATTCTATTTGGGGCATAAATAAACATTTATATTTAAATTGTGAAGAATCCCCTTTAATTTGGGAAGAATCCCCTTAAATTTTGGTGGGTAATAAATCCTGGTAGAAACAACGAATTTACTGTGGAGGTAAATCTTTGTATTAGGACCATTTCCTTACATTTAGTAAGAGTAGTAAAGCACGGTAATAAGGAAATAAAATTCTACTCATTTGCCCACAGGAAGGGAGCGATTGTAATTATATTTTAATTTCCAGGATGGAGAAATCTCCTTGGAATATAATTTTTTATTAGATCTCTATATAAGACTGGAAATTTATATTTCTCATTTTCTTATTTCCTGTAAGAGAAATTAAATTCATTTAAATTCTCCAAGTAATAAAACCATATATATATATGTGTGTGTGTGTGTGTGTGTGTGTGTGTGTGTGTGTGTGTGTGTGTGTGTGTTTGTGTGTGTTATTATTATTTTGTTCTAGGAATGGAGGCTAAAGTTCATGGAGCGAAATAGAGATGAGATCAAAAGAGTAATTTATTATTATTTTTAATGCCAAAACACATAAGGGAATAACCCATGACTAAACGCTTTAAACATCTCATGGTCTTTGAAGCTTCGAGGCTCCAGTATGTTTGGGTGATGGGATTCCACGAGCCAAAGTCACCGAATACCCGAACCCTTCCTTTCCCTGAGTGAAAGGTTGCATAAATAATAAATACAATTATTTATATTATTGTATTTAATGTGATCAATTAACGAAATTGATTAATATAATATATATTTTATACAATATATATAATATATTATAACCCAAATTATTTTAATTTATTTAAACCATAACTTAAATACAAGTGGGTCCCTTTTCGAGACTTTAGAGCTTTGGGACTTTGGGGCTACGGGAGAATTGAATGTAAATGATGTGTGGGGGAGCTGAAGGATATTGTCTCAAAGGACTCCCTCTCTCTCTCTCTCTCTCATGTCAAATATTAATATAATATTGGATAATTTTAAGACCTCGGCGTAGTTTTCGAGGAATATAAAATTATATATTATATTATTTTTAAGGTTCATTAAATTGATTACACGTAAATGCAGACAACTCCTCTAAATAATTAATGGTGTGGTAATGTGTGCCAGTGGGGTCACTTCGGAGCTTCAGGACTCCGGGTCTCCGAGAGATTGGAGTATAATGAATTTAGTAGAGAGTCGAAGAGGGTTGACCTAGATTTCTCTCTCTCTTTCTCCCATATTTCAAATATTAATAAAATATTGGAGACTTTATAAACTTGGGTACATTTTCCAAAGAGGTTAATATAATATATATTAAATGGGTTTATTGTTATATTTGTATGTGATAAAGTACCAACCCTATTTCCCTTTTTAATCTAATATTTAATGCAAATTCATGTGTAAGTGTGGGACCTTTCGGATTTCGGAGCTTAGGGACTTTGGATGTTTGGGGATGATAGGAATATGCAAAAAGGGCCAAAGGCCCGAACCTACCTCCCTGCATTCCAAAGTTTGCATGAATACGAAACACATTTAAATTAAACAAGTTTATATTGATGTGAACAATTATATAAATGTTTGACCTAATTTATTTACAACATGATGTAATTTAAATAATATTGTATTGCATTATAAATAACCTAAGTCGGACCCTCTTCAGAACTTCGACGTTCGAGAGATTTGGGTTCATAAAATTCTGATGTGGAATCTTCGCTAAATTTCAGAGGCTTAGGTATTAATGAGAATTGATAATCCTAAGTGCCCCCTTTGATATAAATTAATCATATTATAATATAATTAAATACAATTATATTATAATATAATTAATAAAAGGATAATTTGTGGTTGAATATAGTTAATCCTTTTTCCTAGTAAATAAAATAAATATGCATATATTTAGATACATATGTTAAATTACGTGAAAATGTGGCATGGAGGAATTGAATTATATACCTTAATTAAGGTTATTCAAATTAAGTATAGTATGGAGAAATTATCCTCATTATGTTTTAATAAATTACTCATAATTATCATACTGAGTAATTCATTGAGTTAGTGTTAAATTACTTCTAAGAGGGAAAAGAGAAAGTAAAGATTTCGGTAATTACTGGGCCATGGGTATTAGGTTAGAGGAAAATTTATACCCCATCACTTAAAAATGTACTTAGGGGTCGGGTGTGTGACATAGTGGTATCAGAGCGGGAAACAACACTTGGCATGCTTGAGCTCATGAATGAGTCGCATAAAATTTTATAGAGAAAATTTAAGGGGTAACTCCCTATCTTACCCAATTCATAAGAAGCTTATTTAAACCACTACTAAAAAGAGGAATGAAACTTTATGTTGTTGTTATATGTTTTATAAATATGAATGGTGTGTTGCTAGTGTTCCAAATAAGGAAGTTGACTTCACCTTACAAATTGTATGTGATGTTCATAAACTAGTATATAATTAACTAACATAAAATGTTTTATCAACACTCAAATAGTCAATGGACAAAATGAAAACTACAACGTAAAGAATGGTGACACACCATGAGTTGGGGGAAAGTTCCCATAATAGAGAAGAAGAATCTGATGAGAGGAGGGTGGTGGAAACACCTCCAGATTTGGATGAATCTGTAAGGAGCCTCATGGAAGAATTACAGAGTTGTAAGGCTGACAATGAAATGATGATAAAAGAACAGGAAAATAAAACTGAAATTATTGCAGTCCTACTACAAAGCCTATTAGATATAAAAAGGCAGCTGCAACATGGACCAACAACCAGTAATGTGGACAAACATCATACTAAGAAAACCCAAATTCCACCTGATATACAAAATCATAGTCCTGAAAGTGGCCACATAAGGAGGATAACCTCAAAGAAGTCCCAACATGGAGCCAAGATACATTCAACAGAAGAATCCTCTAGTGAGGAAACTCACAACTCCAAGGAATTTTCTAGTAGTGAGACTAGTTCACATTCCCAAAGGAGAAAAAAGAAAAGGAAACATTCCAAGAGCCATGACCTTGAAGAGTTTAAGAAAGCCAAACCACCCACTTTCAATGGAGAAATTAAAAAGGGTGAAGAAGCAGAAGTTTGGCAACTTGGCTTGAAGAAGTACTTTAGATTCCATGACTACTCTAAAAAATTAAGGCCTGGATAGCCATTTTCAACTTGAATGGAAATACCTCCATTTGGTGGGAGGACCTTAGGAATGTGAAAGGAATCCATGAGAAGGACTTGTCATGGAAACAATTTGAGAAACAAGAATAAGTATATGTCAGAAAAATACTTTGATGGGAAGACCAAGGAGTTCTATGAACTCAAGCTAGGAGAAGTCACAATAGATGAATATATCAACATATTTCTTGAGCTAATGAGGTATGTGCCCGACATAAAGGATGAAAAGTTAAACATGCAATGATTTATTAGTGGGCTGCCTTAGTTCTTTTTGGATAGAATTGAATTTGATGAACCGAAAAATTTAGAAGACATTATCTGGAAGGTAAGGTACTGCTATGATAAATTCAAGAATAAGGAAGAACCTCATAAGGACTGGAAGAACAAAAGTAATTTGGGATTCAAGAATAAAGGGTTTAAATCCTCAAGATTTAAGAATCATGGGAAAATCTCTAAGATGAGTCTTCCTAATAAAAGTGTATATCAACAGAATTTTCCATCTCAGAGTCGTAACAAACCCTTTGGATAAGCCCTAGAAAATATTGATAATACAAAGAGAGAACCCTTGAAATGTTTGGGTTGTAGAGAAGAACATATGCTAAGGGACTACCCACATAGGAAACATGAAAATAGGAGGGTCTACAACAACCAGGAGACTAACACAATCAATGATGTGGTTAGGAGCATGCCACAAATTTATGCATCCCTGGATAATAGACAAACTGACCACCAAGATTCAGTGGTGGAGATGGAAGGTATGATTTCCAACCATCTAGTTTCCATTTTAATTGACCCTGGTTCTAATCTAAGTTATGTTGTGCCTCAATCTATAGAGAAATGTAAATAGCAACAAGTAAAACATGCTAAATCCTTGCTGGTAGAACTAGCCACTAGAACCAAAAGAAAGGTAACAGGGGTCATACAGGCATGCCAATTCATTATGAATGGATTACCCACCCAAGCAACCCTAAACATGCTCCCTTTATGATATAATGACCTGCTTATTGGCATGGACTGGTTGGCTACCCATAAAACCAAGTTGGACCATTACAATAAAACTTTGGAGTGTGAAGATGAAGAAGGGAGAAAAATAACCCTACAAGGAATTCAAAAGCATGTCTCAGTGAGACAAATATCAACCCTTTAAGTGAAGAAGTATTGCAGAAAATTATTTCCTTTATATGCAATACAAGTGTTCAACTCCGTTGAGAACAACAAACCAATCTTAGATTACCATCCCATATTAAGAGAGTATAAAGATGTGTTTCTAGAAGAGGTATCGGGTCTACCTCGAAGAAGAGATATTGAATTTTCAATAGAACTTGCACTAGGAGTGGTGCCAATGTCTAGATCACCCTATAGAATGAGTACATCAGAGCTAGTTGATCCCAAACTACAACTAAAGGAGATGTTGGACAAAGGTTACATTCGACCTAGTGTATCTCCTTGGGGAGCACCAACTTTGTTTGCGAAATAGAAGGATGACACACTCAGGTTGTGCATACACTATAGAAAACTCAATAAGATGACCATTAAGAATAAGTATCCCGTTCCAAGGATCGATGAGTTGTTTTACCATTTAAGGGGTGCTACAATTTTATCTAAGATTGACTTGAGGTATGGATACCAACAAGTCCGAATTAAGGATGAATAAATCCACAAAACATCCTTTAAGACAAGATATGGGCACTATGAATTTGTGGTGGTGCCATTTGGGATTACCAATGCGCCAACCACTTTTATGTGCTTAATGAATAATGTACTCAATAAGTTCTTGGACAGATTTGTGTTGGTTTTCATTAATGATATCCTAATCTATTCTAAGAGTAGGGAACAAAATTAAGATCATCTCAAGTTAGTGCTTCAAGTGCTAAGAGAACTTCAAATCTATGCTAAGTTTAGTAAGTGTGAATTTTTCCAAAAACAAGTCCATTACTTAGGCCATGTTATTTTTGAAGAAGGAGTGGTAGTTGATCTTGACAAGATAAAATCCATTATAAATTGGCCTACCCAAAAATGTGTATATGATATCAGATCCTATATGGGCCTAGCAGGATACTATAGAAGTTTCACGAAGGGATTTTCCAAGATTGGTTGCTGAATCACCTCCCTTCAGAAAACGGGAGTTAAATTCATTTGGACATCAAAAAGTGAAGAGAGATTCCAAGAGATGAAATACCTTCTAACCAATGCACCTGTGCTAAAAATTGTAGACCCAAACAAGGAATTCCTTGTGTGTACGGATGTCTGCAAGGAAGGGATCAGAGGATTCCTTATGCAATAAGGATATGTGATTTTATATGAATCCAAAAAAATGAATGAGCATGAAATCAATTATGTGACCCACGATTTGGAATTGGTTTTCATAGTACATGCTTTAAAAATGTGGAGGAACTACCTCCTAGGTAGAAGAGTTTTTCTTATGACAGACCATAGTGGGTTGATATGTTTGTTTTATAAACCAAAACTCAATGCTAGACAAGCTATGTGGATGGCTCTGCTTAGTGAGTTTGATTTTGAAATCAAACATATCAAAGGAAAATAAAATAGGGTGGCTAATTCCCCTAGTAGAAGTATGAAAGTGATTCACATGGCAATTGTAAGAACCTATGAATCAGGCATCAAGGAGAGAGTCAAAATTACACAAAAAGCAAATGCATTTTTCAAGACTGTGAAATCATACTTAGAGCAAGAGCCCGCAGGGCTAAAGTATGAGGGCTATCAAATGTTGAATGATGGCATGCTAACTTACAAAAGTAGGTTGTATATTCCAAATTGTGATGACTTGAAGAGGTTCATAATGGATTAACTACACAAAATACCATATACTGATCATCCTGGTTATCAGAAAATTATCATAGCCACTAGGAAACTATTTTATTGGCCTGGACTGAAAAAGGACATAACTGATTACTTAGCTAAATGTCTAGAATGTGAGCAGGTTAAGGCAGAGTACCAACATCCATTAGGGTTGTTGCATCCCCTACCAATTCCAGAATGGAAATGGGAAACCATAGCCATGGATTTCATCACAGGGTTACCAAAATCAACCAAGCAAAATAACACCATTATGGTAGTTGTGGACAAACTGAGAAAGGTTGCTCACTTTATTCCCATCAATTCAACTTGCAAGGAAATAGATATTTCTAGTATCTTCATGAAAGAGATATTTAGGCTGCATGACATGCCTAAGGAAATCATATCAGATAGAGATACAAAATTTACTTCAAAATTTTGGAAATCTTTGTTTGTTGGTTTTGAAACTAAATTGCTATTTAGTGCAACCTATCACCCTAAAAATGATGGGCATATAGAGAGGGTAAACCAAGTGTTAGAGGACATGTTAAGGATGCATGTGATGCATCATCCCAAGAGGTAGGAAGACTACCTATCACTGGTAGAGTTTTCTTATAACAATGGCTATCAAGAGTTATTGAAGATGAGCCCTTTTGAGGCCCCCTCTACGGTAGACAATGCAATTTTCTAGTCAGCTGGAATAACCCAGTAGACATAATTTCACTCAGGCTAGATATTCTAAAAGAAATGGAGAAACAAATAGTTCAAATAAAACAAAATATGAAAATAGCTCAAGATAGGTAGAAAATCTATGCAAACAAAAAAAGGACTCCTAGAGAGTTCAAAGAAGGGGATCATGTGTATCTCTGAGTTAGGCCTAGGAAAAGTTCCTTGAGAATGGGAGTTTGTGCCAATATGGCACCTCGTTATTGTGGACCCTTTGAAATTTTGGACAGACTGGGACCTATAGCATATAGAATAACACTTCCTCCCACAGTGAAGGCACATAATGTTTTCCATGTTTCGTTGTTGAAGAAATATGTACATGATTCTAATCATATAATTGATTGGTCTATGATTCAAGTGGAACCAGAGGGACAATTCTTGCCAGAGACACAATTCATAATAGATAGGAAATAAATCCCACTAAGGAATATAACCATTGCACATGTCAAGGTGCAGTGGAAACACTTTGGTCCAGATGAAGCTACATGGGAAATGGAGGATGCCATGAAACACACATACCCATTTTTGTTTACTGCTATACATATAGCACATCGGTAGGTAGAATATCGAGTATGATGTTCCTTTAAAGGGGAGAGGATTGTAATACCCCTATTTCCCCTAGCTTGTAAATATAACTATAACCTGCTAAAATACTAGGGGAAGACTAAATATGTGTAAATGTTAAAATTGATGAACCTTTTTGTTATAAAAGGTAATTTATGTATTTTTGTTACTAAATAAAAATGGAAAGTGTTGCATAAATATGGAAGGGTTTTTCCAAGGTAGATTATGATGCATGAGAGAGATGGTGATGGGAACCAACAATGGTTGAGATGACCCCCACTAGACCAATACTTTATTGGATTTAAATTATTCAGACCTAGAAAAATAAATTACTAATCAGGCTGGTAGTTGGGAAGTCCTCCTCAAGATTCAATGAGGAGATGGGCAGAGTACCCATCTGAAAAATTCCTAACTCGACCATGAAATGAGTATTTGGACCCACCAAATCTTGCCGAGAAAGGCAAGAAAATAAGGGAAATTTATGGGGCAAAGGGAGAGGATGCAATGGGAATGTTTCTGGTGACCATTTTATGAGTAGAGGAGAGCATGTGCAATTCTCTAGTTCTGAAGAGAACTAAGAAAACAAATTTGTTCTAGGTATAGGAATTGTTAAGTAGCATTTTTAGTCCAAGCTGATAAATGGGGTTGTAGAGAAGATGAGTGACTGAGGAAGTACTCATTGTAGACCCCCTTTTTTAGTGGAGAGAAAATTGATTTGCCAAGTTCCCCTGGGAGGAGGAACGTGTCCTTTGTCCCTGGTTGTTGCTGAACAAAAGGAAGAGTCTCTCTCAAAGAATCATGATCTAGCTAGGGGGTGGCTAGGGGTAAATCTGTCTAGGAGTTGATGTGCCTACGGCTGGGTGGAAAAGGGCACCCCTTTCAATAGTTGCATCACTATCTAGTTTCTATATAAGTATACTTGGTTATATCTGTTGGAATCTTCATAGGTATTCTTGTTGGCATCTTCACAGATTGAGTGTTCTTGTCATTGATGGCAATATTAGATTATGCATCGATGGCACAAGAACAAAAATGATATTGGCAGAGTGATGTTGACAGGGTTACATGCAGAGTGTGCATGGAAAACACAAAAGTGAAGACACAAAAGAGAAAGCTCAGAAGAGATAGCACTTTGTGCTTTACAGAAGGGCAGATGAGGTCCAAATCATAAGGACTCGCAGAAGGATAAAAGGTCAAGGCCTTTCACACTTAGAAGTTCTTCCAAGTCGGGAGGAATGAAGCTCAGGAGGAGGAGCAATGTGGGTCGTCGATTATGGATCAAGGAGCGTTGTGGTCCGTTAGATCAGAGTCCAGTGACCAAAGGAAGCGTAGATGAGGAGATCATATCTTAGCCATTGATCTGAGTGCATATACCAACAACTATTGGATCCTAAGGAAAGTGCATGAGACAAGTTCTGAAGTCATAAGAACCATCCATCATCTAGAAGACATGTAGCGAAAGATCATCATTTCGTTGACTGGAAGTTCAAAGGAAGGAGGTGCTCTAACCCCTCGAACTCAGGATATGAGAAGTCATGAAATGACTTGGGCCATAGGATCCAAAGGACATGTGTCTAAATATTGTCATTTCTCTCACTGAAAGGTCAAAGGAAGGAGGCTCTCTAACCCCTTGAACTTGCAATATGCGAAGTTGTGAAATGAATTGAGCCGTTCGATCCAGAGGACACGTGGCAGTAGATGAGCAGTTTCGCATAATTGTGAATCAAGAGAACTATGTTGAGTAGCTCACAGATATCGCGAAACAAGAAATCCTGATGAGATCTGGACCGTTGAACCAGAAAGGGCTTTGGGCCATTGATCTGAGTCGTTGATTGCAAGGGAATTGAGGACAGTCGATCTGGTCTCGAGAAATTTGTCGATTCGGGGATCAGGAATTTTGAGATGATAGGTGAGCAAATTCACAAAGTTCACAATGTCTCGAAGTGATAAATTGCGAAGTGCCTATTGGCACAAGCCTGTGGTCACAAACAGTGGTCACATCAGTGGAAGAGAAGGGAAGGAGCTAGTGGTGCTAGGCTCCATTTTGAAGTTTCGTGAATCAGGAAAACTAAGGTGACTCACAGTTGATCACCTGAAATGCAAAATCACGAAATGACTATTGGTTAGGCACTTGGTCACCATCGATGGTCGCGTGAAAGGAAGGGGCTTAGCCAGAAGAGCTAGTGCCCACTGAGCAGTTTTTTGTAGAAAGGGAAAAAGACGCCAAGAGCATGAGGTCGTAGAGGATCTCTGGGGACTTGCCATAAACCACTGATTGTTTCTACACAGGGAATTCAAGGAGGCTTCAGGGTGATTGACATAGAAGACGAAGAGTATCGACTGCCAGAGAGGCTAAGGAATATCAGCATAACAGACACTGATGATGATCCCACAAGAAACATAACTACTAGAGAAGTTGAAGAGTCATGAGGTATCTGCCAGTGGTATGAAGAATCATCATAGAGATGATTGACAGTTGGAAAAGCATCGAAGACTGTATCTTCTAGAGAATCCAAAGAGTCTCGATATAATGGCCATGAATGAAGAACATACTCTATGTAATCGCCAGAGGGGACGAAGAGTTATTTGTATGATCTGACAGAGGACTTGGGATTATAAATATATGCAGAACAGAGAAGAGGAGGTTGTTGATGTGGAGAGTGATTCATGCGGGTAAAATAAGACTGTGTGAAACAACTGAAGGACATATAAGAGGCACAATGCATACAATAGAAATGCATATCTAAGAAAGAAAGAGAATGTTGAGGTGTGCGTTCCAAAGGCAGAGAAGAAGAACATAAATCTCAAAGAAGAATGCGAGAAGGAAGACACTGATGTAGGCAGAGCATATCAGTGCAACAGTACAAGGATGAGACTGGTAAGCTATAGATAAACATTGCATCACTGTAATAAGTTTCAGTAACAATTTTTTTATGTTTCAGGGTGGTTGGGAGGTTCTTGGGAGGATTGGTGTCCTCAAAGTTTCAAGTGGGTTCTTGAAGAATAGGGAGTTGTAGCTTCCATCTGGTTACAGCCAGAAAAACTAGGGTGGCAGGGTGGTGCAAGGGATAAATATTGTTCTCTGTTATACAGGTTGGTGTCTATGTGACTGGAAGTTGTTTCTTCCATCCAGTTGGTGCTGGAACACTCAGGGAGTTGGTGCTTCCTTCTAGTGGGTGCTAAAGAAACTAGAGAGTTGGTGCTCTCAACAAGTTTCAACTTGCAAGATAGAGGTGGTATCCTCACAATGAGTTGGTGCTCATAAGAATGATAATGTAAAGAAAATAAAGATTACTCATCATATCAAGAAGAAGAGGTTTTTCCCTTTATGGGTTTCCTCAGGAAATATCTGTCTCTGTGTATTTTATGTGTGTGATTGATGTTTAATATTCTAGTGCTTAATTCTCTGTATCATTGTGATCATGATTGAGTGTTCTGTGAAGAGTTTAAAATGGGTATAATTTTTTAAGCACAGTAACAAATGATTCACCCCCGCTCTCAGTTGTCCAACAACTGGTATTAGAGTTGGTTCCTTTTATATAAAGGTAGTTCAGTAAGCTTAAACATGTCAAGCCATGAAGGAACTTCAACCAATAAGGCCCCCTTGTTCAATGGAACAAAATTTTCCTTATGGAAAGTTAGGATGAGAACATAGATAATGGCTTTAGGTGCAGATGTCTGGGATGTGGTAGAGATTGGTTATGTAAAGATAGTTGTACTAGCTAATAAGGATGACAAGCTAGAGTTTAGCTTCAACACTAAGGCTATGAATGCTATTCTGAGTGGGCTTGCAGAAGAAGAATTTGTAAAAGTTATGCACTTAGAAACTACCAAAGAAATGTGGGACAAACTCATTAGTAGTTATGAAGGTAATGAGAAGGTAAAGGATGCCAAGATTCAAACCTACAGAGTGTAGTTTGAACAACTAAAGATGAAAGAGGATGAAACTGTTGGGAAGTACTTTCTGAGAGTTGAAGAACTAGTAAATGCAATGAAAGCACTTGGTGAAAAAATTGAGGAACCCTCTTTAGTTCAGAAAATTTTGAGAACTCTACCAGACAGGTTCAACCCGAAGGTATCTTCTATAGAAGAACTTAATGATCTAAAATATTTTTCTTTTGATCAACTTCTAGGAACGTTGACTGCATATGAAATGAGGATAGGTAAATATGAACCCACCTCTAGAGAAGCATCATTTAAAGCAGATAAGGATGAGGATTCTCAGCTTGATGAAAATGAAGAAAAATTTGTGAGATGACTAAAGAAAGGATCAGGAAAGTATCAAGGCAAGTTTCCCTTCAAGTGTTTTAACTGTGGAAAGATAGGTCACTTTGCATCTAAGTGTCCACACAAGAAGCAGGATTGGAATTCTGAAGGTGAAAATAAGTACAAATCCAAAAGATTTGATAAAATAAAAATTTTATGCATAAACAATGATGACTCTTCAAAAGACATAGACAGTGACTCTTCCTGTGAAGATAAGGTAAATGAATTCATGCTTATGGCCAAAGAGGATTATGATAATAAAAGCAAAGGAAGCGATGCTAATGATGAAGAAATTGTGGTTGATATGGAAGGTGAACTAATCAGTTCCTTAGAAGAAATTGCAAGACTCAGACTCGAGAAAAGAAAACAAAAATAGTTGTTGATGTAGTTTGAAAAGAATGATGAAGACTTTGCCTTGCTAAAGGTGGAGTTAGAAGAGGAAAAGAAAATAGAGGACATTTTGAAACAACAATTATAAGAGAAGAAGGCAATATGTGAAGCCTTGGAGGAAGAGGTAGTAAAGACTAGAAAAGAGATGGAGAAGTTCAAATAATTGTATCTCCAAAATCTTCCAAGCATTAAAGCCTCAGAAGGATTGAACACCATTCTCAATCATCAAAGGAATCCAATTTTGAAAATTGGTTTGGGTTATGAAGAAGGATCAAGTTATAGTCAGCCAAGCAACAAAGATTCCATCAAGTTTGTCAAATCTACATTCATTGACAACAACAAATATGGAGAAACAGAGGAATATAATCATCTGCCAAGAAAGAGTGAAAGAAAAAGTACCAAAACTAAAACTGTAGAACAAAGAAATCGACCTACTCAAAGAAGACAACCATTTTCTAGGTACAAAGGATTTTTCTATGGATATTGTTTTTTCTATTCTAACTTTGGTCACAAAGTTGTAAAATTCTCTAGTAGTCTATGAAACCACCTCTAGAGAAGCATCATTTAAAGAAGATAAGAATGAAGATTTTGAGCCTGATGAAATTGAAGCAAAATTCAAGGAATTATGTGATAAACATGGGATCATGAGAGAGTACACAATCCCAAGAACTCCACAACAAAATGGAGTGGTTGAGAGGAAAAACAGAACCGTGCAACAAATGGCCAGGTCAATGATGAATGAGAAGAACATTGGTCAAACCTACTGGGTAGAAGCAATACACACAACAATCCATGTTCTTAACAAATCCCACCTGAGACCACACAGTGACAAAACACCTTATGAACTGTGGTATGGAAGACTTGCTTCAATCAAACACTTCAACGTCTTTGGGAGTAAGTGCTACATAAAAAATAATAATGAGAACCTTGGAAAGTATGATGACAGGGTTGATGAAGGCATCTTCTCAGGGTATTCTACAAACAGTAAATGATACAGATACTATAATAAGAGGCTGCATAAATTGGTTGACTGTCGCTTAAGGAACTACAAGCCAGATTTGAATCCGTCTGTTGAAAATTTCAAGATTTGGAAGAAGAAAGAAAATGACAAGTGTGGACTAGTGTTGTTATCTCAAAGACAAAAGAACCCATGGTATATTGATAGTAGATGCTCCAAACATATGACGGGAGACAAAGGTAAGTTTCTATCTCTAAGTGAAAAAAAATCAGGAAACGTAGCCTTTGGAAATGATGCTCCAAGTAAAATCAAGGGTAAAGGGATGGTAAGTTTATGTAATGGAAAAGGAAAATCTCATTATGTTCTGATTGTAGATGGGATGAAACATAATTTTCTCAGTGTAAGTCAAATGTGTGATAGAGGATGTGAAGTGGTGTTCACTTCTAAGGATTGCAAGATAAAGTATGTAAACTTAGAACAAGTTGTGGCTAAAGACATAAGGATAAATAACAATGTATATGTGCTGAAAGAAGATAGAGAAGAGTGTCATATAAGAAAACATGATTAAATCTAGTTATGGCATAGGAGACTTGGACATCTAAACTTTGACCACTTAATAAAGCTAAAAAAACTTGAGGTAATAAAATATCTTCCAAGAATATCAAAGCCACAAGATTCTGTGTGTAAACCTTGTAAGGTAGGAAAGCTAACTAGGACATAGTTTAAATCCAAGAGCTCTGCTTCAATAGAGAAACCACTCCAATAAGTTCATATGGATTTATGTGGACCATCAAGACAGGAAGGCACAGGGAAGGAAAACTATTTTATGTTGATCATTGACGATTACTCCAAACTTACTTGGGTTGTTTTTCTCAAAGAAAAAGATGAAGCATTTGAGAAATTTAAAATATTTAAGGCTTTAACTGAGAATCAAGCAGGAAAGAGGTTAAAGGCAGTAAGATCAGACAGAGGAGGAGAATTTATGTCAAGTGATTTCAAGGAATTATGTGATAAACATGGGATCATGAGAGAGTACACAATCCCAAGAACTCCATAACAAAATGGAGTGGTTGAGAGGAAAAACAGAACCGTGCAACAAATGGCCAGGTCAATGATGAATGAGAAGAACATTGGTCAAACCTACTGGGTAGAAGCAATACACACAACAATCCATGTTCTTAACAAATCCCACCTGAGACCACACAGTGACAAAACACCTTATGAACTGTGGTATGGAAGACTTGCTTCAATCAAACACTTCAACGTCTTTGGGAGTAAGTGCTACATAAAAAATAATAATGAGAACCTTGGAAAGTATGATGACAGGGTTGATGAAGGCATCTTCTCAGGGTATTCTACAAACAGTAAATGATACAGATACTATAATAAGAGGCTGCATAAATTGGTTGACTGTATTGACATAAAAGTTGATGAAGTAATTCCAGTAAGAGAGGTGAACAATACTGAATCAACAACAAAGGATATAGATGAAGTTGAAGTTGAACAGGTCCAAGAATCAGAACGAGAGGACTCTGAGTCAAATGAATATGTAAATACTCAGGTAAACTCAAATCAGCGGACAACATCAAATTCTTCCTTCATAATTACTCAAAAGAATCATCCTTCAAGTCAGATAATTGGTGAAAAAGACAAAGGTGTACAAACCAAGAGAAGGATAATAAAAAACAGTGAGCAATCACATATAGCCTTCATATCCATGGTGGAACCCAAGAACTTCAATGAGGCCAGTAAAGACGTAAATTGGTTAAAATCAATGAATGAGGAACTAGACCAGACTGAAAAGAATGACACTTGGGAACTCGTTCCTAGGCCAACAGATAAAACTATAATAGGATCAAAATGGGTGTACAAAAATAAGATGAATGAGCAAGGAAATATTGTAAGAAATAAAGCTAGATTGATCTGCAAAGGATACACTCAAATAGAAGGACTGAACTTTGATGAAACATTTGTGCCTGTAGCAAGATTAGAAGCTATTAGAATGTTTCTTTCCTATGCTTGTCATAAGAAGTTCAAAGTCTATAAAATGGATGTCAAGTCGGATTTTCTAAATGGAGATCTAAACGAAGAAGTCTATATGGAACAACCAGAGGGTTGCCAACTATCAGATAACCCTGACTTTGTCTACAAGTTGAAGAAAGCCTTGTATGGGTTGAAACAATCTCCTCGTGCCTGGTATCACAGACTGGATACATATCTTCAAGACAAATGGTTTAAGAGAGGAATAATTGACAACAATCTATATATCAAAACAGAGGGTAAGGATTTTCTCATTGTGTTGGTCTATGTAGATGACATCATCTTCGGTAGTAATAACGCTTCACTGGTAAAATGGTTTTCTTATGCCATGCAATTTGAATTTTAAATGTCTATGATAGGGGAACTGCCATTTTTTCTTGGCCTACAAATTACTCATAGGTCTGAAGGAATATTTCTTTCTCAAGAAAAATATCTAAGGGAAATGTTGAAAAGGTTTCAAATGGAAGATTCTAAACCTATGAGCACACCTATGGTTACTGGATGTAAGTTAAGCAAGGATGATGACTCACTTGATGTTGATCAGAGTTCATATAGGTCTATGATAGGTAGCCTGTTGTACATAACAACATCTCATCCATACATAATGCATGATGTTGGAATCATAGGAAGGTATCAGGATGGACCCAAACATAGTCATTTGTTAGTTGTCAGAAGGATATTCAAATACCTGAAAGGAACAATGGACTATGGCCTATGGTATCCTAGGAATCAAAATTTTCAACTATCAGTCTATTCAGATGTTGATTGGGCTAATTGTGTGGATGAAAGGAAAAGCATGAGTGGAGGTGCATTCTTTTTAGGAGATTCTCTAGTAGCGTGGTTGAGCAAGAAGCAAGGTTCCATTTCCTTATCAACTACATAAGTTGAATACATTGCAGTTGCCACCTGTTGTACCCAAGTATTGTGGATGATTCAGACACTTGCATGCTTGGGGATAAATTATACTCCACCGATTCAAATCCATTGTGATAATACCAGTGCAATTAGTGTGTCAAAGAATCTTGTCTTCCACTCCAAGACCAAGCATATACCCATCAAGTATCACTTATTGAGGGAACATGTAACCAACTCTATGGTTTCTTTGCATTATATTCCATCCAAATATTAGATTGTTGATATATTCACTAAACCGCTTGCACATGCTCAGTTTGAGTATCTACGCTAGAAGTTGGGTGTGACCTCACTGTCAACCTAAGAGGTTCCATCTTATCAGGGGGATTTTGTGTTGGTTGAATATCTGATACCTCCGAAGAATACTGCAATCGATAATGTTTTCTTTGACATTGATGTCAAAGGGGGAGAAAAGGTGTTTTGGGTTCTATAGTTGGGATCTAAGTAGAACAATGCAACCGTTCAAGGTTTCCATCAATGCCAAAGGGGGATATTGTTGGCATTTTCACATGTATGCCTGTTGGCATATTCACAGATTGAGTGTGCTTGTCATTGATGGAAATATCAGAGTATGCGTCAATGGAACAAGAACAAGAACGATGTTGGCAGAGCGATGTTGACAGGGTTACAGGCAGATTGTGCATGGAAAACACAACAATGAAGACATAGAAGAGAAATCTCAAAAGAGATAGTGCTTTTCTCTTTACAGAAGCGCAGACGAGGTCCAAATCATCAAGACTCATAGAAGGATCAAATTTCGAGGCCTTTGGCACTTAGAAATTCTTCCAAGTCGATAGGAATGAAGCTCAGGAGGAGGAGCAACGTGGGTCGTCGATCGTGGATCAAGGAGCATTGTGGGCCATTAGATCAGAGTCCAGTGACCAGAGGAAGCGTGGATGAGGAGATCATATCTCAGCCATTGATATGAGTGCATAGACCAATAGTTGTTGGATCCTAAGGAAAGTGCACGAGACAATTTCCGAAGTCATCGGAACCGTCCATCATCTAGAGGAAACGTGGTGAAAGATCATCATTTCGCTAACTGAAAGGTCAAAGGAAGGAGGTTCTCTAACCCCTCGACCTCACGATATGCGAAGTCGTGAAATGACTTGAGTCGTAGGATCCAGAGGACATGTGTCTAAAGATCATCATTTCTCTCACTGAAAGGTCAAAGGAAGGAGGTTCTCTAACCCCTCGAACTCACGATATGCGAAGCCGCGAAATGACTTGAGCCGTTCGATCCAGAGGACACATGGGAACAGATGAGTAGTTTCACAGAGTTTTGAATCGGGAGAACTATGTCGAGCAGCTCGCAGATATCGTGAAACATGAAATCCTGATGAGATCTGGACCGTTAAACCACAGAGGGTTGTGGGTCATTGATTTGAGTCATTGATTGCAAGGGAATCGAGGACTGTCGATCTAGTCTCGAGAAATTCGTCGATTCAGGGATTGGGAATTTGGAGATGATAGGTGAGCAAATTCAAAAAGTTCGCAATGTACCAAAGTGAGAAATCATGAAGTGCCTATTGGTGTAGGCCTGTGGTCACATCTAGTGGTCACATCAGTGGAAGAGAAGGGAAGGAGCTAGTGGTTCTAGGCTCCATTTTGGAGTTTCATGAATCGGGAAAACCAAGGTGACTCATAGTTGATCACCTGAAATGTGAAATCACAAAATGACTATTGTTTAGGTGCTTGGTCACTACTAGTAGTCGCGTGAAAGGGAGGGGCTTAGCTAGAAGAGCTAGCACCCACTGAGCAGTTTTTCGTAGAAAGGGAAAAAGGCGCCAATAGCATGAGCGTGCGGAGGATCTATGGGGAATTTCCAGAAACCACTGATTGTTTCTACATAGAGAATTCAAAGAGGATTTAGGGTGATCAACAGAGAAGACGAAGAGTCTCGACTGCCAGAGAGGCTAGGGAATATCAACATAACAGGCACTGATAATGATCTCACAAGCAACAAAACTTCCAGAGAAGCTGAAGAGTCTCGAGGTATCTGTTAGTGGTATAAAGACTCATCATGAAGATGATTGATAGATGGAAAAGCATCGAAGACTGTAGCTGCGAGAGAAGCCAAAGGGTCTCGGTATAATGGCCATGAATGAATAATAGACTCTGTGTAATTTCTAGAGGGGGTGAAGAGTTAGTTGTATGATCTGGCAAAGGACTTGGGATTATAAATATATGCAGAACAGAGAAGAGAAGGTTGTTGTTGTGGAGAGTGATTCATGCGGGTAAAAGAAGACTCTGTGCAATAGTCGAAGGACAGAGAAGAGGCGTAGCGCATAGAATATAAATGCATATCTGAGAAATAAAGAGAAGGTTGAGGTGCGCGTTCTAGAGATAGAGAAGAAGAATATAAATCTCAAAGAAGAATGTGAGAAAGAAGACACTAATGCAAGCATATCATATCAGTGCAACAGTATAGTGATGAGACTGGTAAGCTATAGATAAACACTGTATCACTGTAATAAGTTTTAGTAACGAAGTTTTTATATTTCAGGGTGGTTGGGAGGTGCTTGGGAGGATTGGTGTCCTCAAAGTTTAAATTGGGTGCTTGAATAATAGGGAGTTGTAGCTTCCATTTGGTTACATCCAGAAAAACTAGGGTGGCAGGGTGGTGCAAGGGAGAACTATTGTTCTCTGTTATACAGGTTGGTGCCTATGTGACTGGAAGTTGGTGCTTCCATCCAGTTGGTGCTGGAACACTCAGGGAGTTGGTGCTTCATTGTAGTGGGTGCTAGAGAAACCAAAGAGTTGGTTCTCCCAGCAAGTTGCAACTTGCAAGATAGAGGTGGTAGCCTCACAATGAGTTGGTGCTCATAATAATGATAATGTAAAGAAAATAAATATTACTCATAATATCAAGAAGAAGAGGTTTTTCCCTTTATGGGTTTCCTTGGGAAATATATGTCTTTGTGTATTTAATGTGTGTGATTGATGTTTAATATTCTAGTGCTTACTTCCCTGTATCATTGTGATTGCGATTGAGTGTTCTGTGAAGAGTTTAAAATGGTATAATTGTTTAATCACAGTAACAACTTATTCACCCCCCCTCTCAGTTTTCCAACAATATCTCTATAGTGTTTAGATTAGATAGAATTTTATACTATGTTCTAGAATTGTGTAAGTTTAATTTCTAACAAAAGTGACTTGATAAATTTAAGCATAATAAAGAGAATGTTTTAGTTGAAGCTCTTTGGATTTTATTTCTTATCTCTTGACTATCTGTTTGCTAAAGTAAGATTTATGGGAGTGGTTGTTGTGGTTGATTGTGTTGTACAATTTAATGCATGCTAGGAAATTGATGTCTGAGAAATTAAAAATATCTATAACACCTCTGAAAGAAGAGAGAGCAATTTTTCTCCATAATAGTGCTCCATTTTAGTATATTTTCAAATCCCCTGCTAGAAAAGTTAGGAGATTCATATCTGTGTGGACTTTAGGAAATAATCCCAATTATGGGAAAACATTAAAAGTCCTTATAAATAATTATTGAGGAAAAATAATTAGGACATAAATATGAAGTTGGTCTAAATGAAATTAAAATACGAAAGTTCTCAAAATTCTATTTGGGGCATAAATAAACATTTATATTTAAATTGTGTTAAATATCCTAAATTTGGGAAGAATCCCCTTAAATTTTGGTGGGTAGTAAATCCTGGTAGAAACAATGAATTTACTATGGAGGTAAATCTTTGTATTAGGACCATTTCCTTAAATTTAGTAAGAGTAGTAAAGCACGATAATAAGGAACTAAAATTCTACTCATTTACCCACAAAAAGGGAGTATTATAATTATATTTTAATTTCCGGGATGGAGAAATCTCCTTGGAATATAATGTTTTGTTAGATATCTTTATAAGATCAGAAATTTATATTTATCCTTTTCTTATTTCCTGTAAGAGAAATCAAATTCATTTAAATTGTCTAGGTAATAAAACCATACAGGGACATGGAGATATATGTATATATATGTGTGTGTGTGTGTGTGTCTATAAACATATTATTATTATTATTATTATTTTATTGTGGAAGTGGCAGCTAAAGTTCGAGTGAAATAGAACTGAGACTAAAAGAGTAATCTATTATTATTTTTAATTCCAAAACACACTAGGGAATAACTCATGACCAAACTCTTTAAACATCTCATGGTCTTCGGAACTATGGGAGTTCAAAGCTCTAGGGCCTTGGGATGTTTGGGTGATGGGATTCCACAAGCCAAAGTCACCGAATACATGAACCCTTCCTTTCCTTTAGCGAAAGGTTTCATAAATAATAAATACAATTATTTATATTATTGTATTTAATGAGATCAATTAACGAAATTGATTAATATAATATATCTTTAATACAATATATATATTATATTATAACCAAAGTTATTTCATTGTATTTAAACCATAACGTAAATACATGTGGGTCCCTTTCGAAACTTCGGAGTTTCTATACTCTAGGGCTCCGAGAGAATTGAATGTAAAGGGCGTAATTTGAAGACCTGGGCATAATTTTCAAGGAATATAAAATTATATATTATATTACATTTAAGGTTCATTAAATTGATTGCACATAAATGAAGACAACTCCTATGAATAATTAATGGTGTGGTAATATGTGCCAGTGGGGTCACTTCGGAGCTTCGGGACTCCAGGGATCCAGGAGATTGGAGTATAAGGAATGTGGTGGAGAGTCAAAGAGGGTTGACCCGAAGTTCTCTCTCCCTCCCTTATTTCAAATATTAATAAAATATTGGAGACTTTATAAACCTAGGAACATTTTCCAAAGAGGTTAATATAATATATATTAAATGGATTTATTGTGATATTGGTACGTGATAAAGTACCAACCCTATTTCCATTTTTGATCTAATATTTAATGCAAATTCATGTGTAAGCATGGGTCCTTCAGGATTTCAGAGCTTCAGGACTCCAGATGTCTAGGGATGATAGAAGGAACAAGCAAAAAGGGACAAAGGCCTAAACCTACCTCCTTCCATTTCAAATTTTGAATGAATATGAAACACATTTAAATTAAACAATTTTATATTGATGTGAATGATTATATAAATGTTTGACGTGATTTATTTACATCATGATGTAATTTAATTAATATCGTATTGCATTATAGATTGGTGTCTGCTGACTGTAAGTGGGTTCTTATAGAGGGGATTGGTGTCTCTGCAGGTTGGTGCTTACAAAAAAATATTGTTGATTTGGTGCTCAGTCAAGGAGATTGGTGTCTCTAGTAGGTTGGCTCTTGCAAGCATTGTAACAATAGGTTGGTTCCTACAAGATTTAATAAAGAAAGTTTTATGGTTTTCTCCCTTATTGGGTTTCCATGTAAAATATGTTTGTACTATGCCTTTGTGTTGATCTCTGTTGATATGATTAATTCACTGCATTTCTTATGATTGATTTTGTAATAACCAGTTAAAGTGATAAAAGGAAAAGTGGTTAAAATCTATTCAATACTAATTCACCCCCTCTTAGTATTGGTGCATATTCCAACACTTTTGATATCCCAGATTAATCAAAGGACAATTATCAATATTAGAAGCTTCCAATATTATTATTCTATAATCATTAAAATATATAGTTGAAAGGAATAATAAATATTGCATATAAAAAGATTATCGATGGCTTAGTGGATCAAAAAAAAAATTGCCAATCCATAATACAAATAATCACTTAACAATATAATAATTAAATAATTAAATATAATGATATTATATTTGAACATAAAATTATATTGTTGCTTGAGCTTTTTTCTTGATCTTTTTGGAAATAAATCATGTGCAAGATTATGAAACATCCAATATTTCAAGTGGAAACTCCATCCATCTTTAGGAATACACAAAGCTTAAATTGTATTAAGAAAGAATGTTGGGTTTGGATTTATAGAGTAGAATTTGGAAGAAAATAGAAAAATAATAAGAATTCATTATATAAAATGAATAAAAAGGTATGGTCAGGAGTCACGTAGCTCAAATATTGGCATAGATTTTGTTAATGGGAACCTCTCAATTTGGCAAGGGAAGTGCCAAATATGGACAATCTACAACTAGGGTTTCAACATGCACAAGAGTTTAGGGTTTTGGTCTTAGCTTAGTGGATGTCTAATGCATGAGAGATGTTTATGGTCCACGCAAGATGAGAAAAATGGATTTCTTAAGCCTTAGTGATATAGTGATAGTTTGGTGGTATTTTCCCATGTGACTAAGATTTATGGGTGTATCATGCGTTGGATTTGAGATTTCATATATTTTCAAGGGTTTCTATTATGGGATTGACAACTCAAGGGCACGATGGTATGTCCTTGTGAAGTTTCATCTAAAAATCAAGTGGTTGGTTTTAGTTTTGAGGTTTGGATTCTCTCTACTAATCCTGCATCTTACAAATTATTTTTCTTTCCAGATCTACATCCATGACAAGCTCCCACTTTAGTTGACAACAAGAGTATTCTAGGTTTTGTTGGTATGGCTCTCATTTTTCTTGATGTTGGTGCTCCCTCAATTTCCCACTGTTATTCACCATGGAATATTTTCTTCAGTTGAGACAAAAGTTTTTCTTCCTTGATTTGTGGGAACGCTACCTCCTATCAAACCCATCCATTCTTTTTTGTAGTCGATCTCAACAAAAATAAATGGATCTAGATCATTTTCTTCAGTAGCATGGCCTTCCCTTTATGTTTTCCATGAATTTTTGTAGCAATCTTGCATAATCAATTCATGCATAGTCTATTTATCTACCATGTGATATGAATTTAATTCCCATGATGGTATATCTCTTCTTGATCTTCATGAGACAAAGTATAGAAAAATATATCGGTCGTTTCTATTAGATGCAAATTTTTATTTATAATAATGGACATTAATCAACAATTATCGTCGAAAGAAAATAGCTAGACCATGATAACTTGAATGGACCCCCTGCAAATATTTCTATGGTTTTTACATCTCATCTATCTTTTGTTTTTTTTTCAATGCTTCTTGGTGATCAGTCCTGAGGGAACCATGGATGACAAGGTATAACTCATAAACTACTTTGCAGATGACTTGTCAGAATAAAAAATATTCTTCTCCCTTCCAAGTGTCACCTCGCTAGTGGAGAAACTATCTTATTCGCTGGAAAGTGATGAGGTCACCTCACCATATTAGAAACTCGAGACATGTATGGTTTCCTCCAACTCACTTATCTGCAACACATAGGAGTTTATCGTTGAGGGATATTTTTTAGGATTAGGTGAATCTCGAGACAATAACGTGGAACCCCCTCATGAATACACATATTTAGGTGTACCTTATGTGAAAAATCCAAATTTACTACTAACCTGAGGTAGTTTCATCCTCTCATTTTTCCAAAGTCTCCAAGGATAACCTTATCGATGAAGTTGTAGCTCATGGGTTGTTCTTATATACATTCATGGAGGATGTGGGTTTTGGATTTGTAGGGTCTCAGGTTAGTATAGAGCATTTATAGAGAGTGCAAGACGTTAGTGATGTTGGGAATGATAAGAAGAATAAATGAAGTGTTATCAATAATCGTTGTGGGGATATTGCATTAGTAGCAAGAGAGGACATTGCAATGGACCAAATTTTGGCTTTTTCTGGGCATACTTTGGCTAGTAAATTTATAGGTAGGTGAGTAGATATGGACTACTTATTGAAATCAATATAAGGGAAGTAGGGATTTGGTGTTGGTTATATTATGGTGGCTCACCTTTTAGCCAGAGGTTGGCTCGACTTTCTTTTTCACTTGTAGGGGGATGTTTTTTCATAAAGGAGGTATGGTTTATGTAAAATTCATACCTATCCATAAAACCTTGGAACACCCTCTTTGATGCCAAGAATGAACCAATGGAAGGAACTCTAGTTTGGATCAAACTTTGAGGCCTCCCTATGAAATTTTGGACAGAATTGGTTGTATGAGCCATAGGTAACCAACTCGGTAAGACACATATGATCAACAAAAGTTTTATAGATGATGGATTTAGGTCTATAGATCATATCCTTGTAGATACGGACATCAACAATGTTTTGTTAAAATATAATGAGATGTTTTTCATGGAGAAAAGGTATACGTAGATCCTGGATTATGTTAACAACCATTTTCAATGTTCTAGATGTTAGTTGTATGGCCATGTTTTGAAGGGTTTATCAAAACCATTCACTAAGAAGTTTTGGAGGAAAAAGGATTAATTTATGAGGCTTGTTGTGGAGGAATGGGCGTTGCCTACTTATATTCTAGTGAAGGAGGAGTTGATATCATATGATAACTCTACCAACATTCATCTTTCGAAGGAGGTTGATCTAGGTAGTGGAGGATGTTCAATACTACTTTCTAGGGATATCTTAATTCCCTTACTTGAAAAAAATAAACCACAATTGGGCAGTGATTTGGGTAAAAAGTTAGAATCTAATTCATCATTTGAGATCTCTTCTCCAACACTTGCTCCACAATACATCATGGATCTTGAAAAGGGTGTCTTGGATGCTTTGGGTAAGTCATTTTATTCCCCTTCCTAGTCCTTCTCAAATGTTAATCCTTTGGGGGGGTTTGGAAGGGTTCAAACTTGATATCCCTAGATCAATAAAAAAAACTCTAGGTAGGCCCCCTAACATGACCAAATTTCCTTATTTTTACATATTCTTTGGAATTCATTTGATTAACCTTTTGAATGATCTTAACCCTGGAGAGAAATGTATTTTGGGGTCAATGGGTGGGTCAAATTATTATTCTTCTAAATCACAATCTAGAGGAGGAGGGGACTATATTCTATGACCCAAGAAAGGATAGTCTTTGGAGCTATCTCTTTCAGGGGGATTGGGTTTGGATGTGGTAGTCAAAGGTAGTAGCCTCTTGGTTGAAAGGTTGTCATCCATCAAATGAGATCAAGAGAAAGATATCATTAACATTAAAAAAATAAAAATTAAATCTAATCACTAGGGTTCTTAGAGAGGGATGAGCCACATCCAAGATTTCCCCATGAAGTTCCTATTTGTGAAAAATTGAGGCCTAGGGGAACATACAAAATATTTATCCCTTGGAAGATTAGTTGAGCTAGAACATCCTAATATTTGTTTCCTACATGAAATAATGGGGAAAGGGAATTGTTTGATCCTTGTTCTAAAAAAAACATTGAAGGGTTAATATTTGTTAGCCCTAGATTTTGAGAGTTTGTCTAGGGGTATCATAACGACGTGGAGTAATAATGTAGTTTTAATTAATTATTTATCTATTGATTCAAGTTTATTTATAGATTTTTTCAGCAAGACTTTGTGATACTCCTTTTCCATCCTCAATGTATATGGTTTTTATGAGGGGATACAATTGTTCTAAAAAAATATTTCTTCCTATAAATGCACCAAGTATGATAACCTAGTTATTGGTGGTGATATTAATATGATTGTAGACAATAGAGAAGTTTGGGGGGGTAGTTCTAGGGTTGACAAGCCTGCAAATATTTTTCAAACACAATTCGATTCTTCCAATTGGGTGGATCTCGAGCCAATCAAAATAAGGTCTACTTGGGTAAAAAATAGATATGGTCATGCTATAGTTGTAAAAAGATTGGATTGTTTCCTAGTTCAAGATACTCTCATGCAAAAGGTCGACAATTATAGATCCTGGGTGGGAACTACCAGAGCCTCTAATCACTTCCCCATATGTTTAGAATTTATTTCAGAGGATTCTAAGTTAGGCATCCCTTCACATATAACCCTAGCTAGTCCGCGACGAAGTAATTTCAATCCATAGTAAAGGATAATTAGTGAAATTACTTTCCTTATACTAATTGATTAGCCTATGAGAAATTCTCTTCATCACTAAAACTTGTATAGGAGAAGGTGGCAGCCTGGGTGAGGGATAGGTTTAGGAACATAGACACAAATATTTGTGAGGTTGAAAAATATTTGGAGGACCTATTCTAGGAAAAAAAACAAGGAATTTACAATGAGTATGGTTTAAATAACTTTAATCATATGGAATATTTGTGATATAAGTTATTGTTGGAAAAGGAATTGAATTGGCACATGGAGAGTTGAACACAAAATTATTCCAATTTTTTTCTAACCATAGGAAAAGTAATAACACCATATGGGAGATGACCAACACTGAAGGTAATAAGGTGAGAGGTTTTAGGGTGTCGACAAATCTAGGAATACAACATTTCAAGGGCATCTTTGAGGAACATGTTGGTGCAAACATTGGAAAAATATTGAGGGTCATTTCACTATTTCCTAGGTTGGTAAATGAAGAGGATAATGAGAGGATGTTCAGGAATGTCACAAAGGATGAATGATTATATCTATTATCCAATTATAAAAAGGAAAGGAGTTGGGTTTAGATGGATGGACAATTGAATTCTTTCTTGATTTATTTAACCTATTGGGAGTGGATCTACTTCAGGTGGTTGAAGAATTCAAAAGGTAAAGGACGGTCCCTATCAACATTAATACAACGCGTATTGCATTGATCCCCAACATGGACTTACTTGAAACCTTTGAAGGATTTAGGCCCATTTATTTGTGCAATTGTCTCTATAAGTTCATCTCTAAGGTGCTGGAAGTAACACTTAAATCACTACTCTCCAATTTCATTTTAGTAGAGCAATTTGAGTTCTTGGAGGGTAGGAAGATTCATGAAGCCATTGGTATATAACAATAAGGACTTCATTCTATCAATCTTTCAAATGATCCATTTATTGTTGTCAAACTTGATCTATCCAAGGCATATGATAGGGTCTCATGGATCTATCTGAGATTACTGTTAATTCATATTGTTTTTTCTCTCCCTATAGTCAAGTGCATTGTGGCATGTGTAACATCTATCTCCTTTCCAATTTTAATTAACACTGTTACCTCTAGTTTTTTTAGGTCCTCTAGGGGGTTGAGACAAGGTATCCTTTATCCACCTACATTTTATTCTTGTGGAAGAAGGTCTTAGCAAAGCTTTGGATGATGCTAAAAATAGGATAATTGTGAAAGGTATTAGGGTTGGAAAGTAGGAGAGACTCACCCATATTATATTCATAGATGATGTTTTTCCTTTTTGTTTTGGTTTAGATCAAGAACTTAGTGCCTTTCAACATATTACCCTCCTTTATAAAAAAATCCATGGGAATGTAATTTAGTGAGACTAAATATGATCTTTATCCATATAAGCTCAATGATGGACTGTATGTAGTTGTTTCTATATATCTACCCTTCCAAACTTTAGACATCAATGTAGTGGTAAAGTATACGGGTTTCTATCGAAAACCAAACGATTATGTGAAGAATGACCAGTATTGGTTGATCGAGAAGGTGGAAAAAATAATTTTACAATGGTGCAATAGATAGTTTTCAAGAGGAGGTTGTTTCGTTCTAGTAAAGTCTATGTTGGAGGCTATCCCAGTATACTAGAACACTTTATCCCATATTCTAAAATAAATATTATATAAGATTAGGAAGTATTGTTTCAACTTTATATGGTAGGGTAGAAATGAATATAAGGGTAGCCACTGGGTAAATTGGAGACATATTTCATCCCCAAAGGAACTAGGAGGGTGGGTTATAAAGCATATGCATATGTTTGGATAATCCCTAGTTGCAAAATAATTGTGGAATATGATCACTAAAGAGATTCTATGGAGAAGGATTTTAATTCAAAAGTACATCATTCATGTTACGATGATGGATTGTATTAGGAGGGAAAGGAAAAACATCCAGAATGTTTCAAACCAATGGAAATATATATCCTTGTCTTTTCTTGTGATTGGCTCCTTCCTAGCCTGGAAAGTTGGCAATGGGTCACAAGTCAGTGTGGATGTTGATGCTATAATGGGTTGTGACAGAGGTATCTTTCTTTCTGAATAATTGATTTATCATTTCCAAATGATTGGGAAAATTTCATTGAATTCAATGTCAAATATAGAAATATCCACCATCGAGTCACAAGGTTGGTTGAGTATTGTTGATTTAAATTTTACAGGTGAGTGGGATAGTGATTGGAATAAATACATATCTACTCTTTAGAGGTAACATATTAGACTTGGTCCACTTGAGGATGAACCTATTTTGGGGAGAAATTTGATTGGAGGAAGTTATTTAGCTAAGTTAGGTTATGCGACCCTATTTGGTCTAGGGATAAATGATGAAGCTTGGTAGTGGAAGAAACTTTGGAAAGTCAAATTCCCCCCAAAGATATTTTATTTATGTGTCTTTCTCTTAATAATAAGGTACTGACTTGGGAGAGTTTAAGGAAAATAAACAAGGAGGGGCTTGGTATTTTTCTTCTTTATAGGAGCGGTGAAGAAATGATTGTGTACCTTTTTCCATCTTGTACTTATTATCAACAGATTTGGAGGGACATTTAAGGTCACTTGGGCCTCAAAAAATTATGGAACATGTTGAAATAATGTAACTGCGAAGAGCATTCTTATTATTATTGGATTAAATCCCCATTGCGGATTAATCATGTCATTATTATTATTATTGTTATTGGATTAATCCCCATTGTGGATTAATCATGTCGGTAATTGTATAAGGACCAAATCCCCTTTTGCAGATTGGTCATTGGACAATTACAAAGGGCAGAATAAGAAGTCGGCCCCAACAGTTATCATGGAAGACCCAGAATTAATTGAAGGTGGGTTTACCCACCCAGAGTGAGAGGTCAGCCCTGCCAGTTGTGACCTTTCACACATGCCAGTCTTGTATAAATAAGAGGCTAGTGCCTCACTTCAAACACACAACTCACTTGCTCATTCTCTTATGAGGCAAGTTGCAATTACTAGTTGGAGAGAGGGAGAAGAGTGGTGCATCTCTTAGGGAGGACCTTCTGTATTGGTTTGAGTTATCTCTTGAACATTGTATAAGCTATTTATGATAAG